>SNQJ01S0073723.1:0-34523 GCA_010110895.2 Picea sitchensis
ACTGTACTTGCCATCAGTGACAAGTCTATGCTGCCTGTAAAACATGCCAACAATCCTTTGTACATTCTTCCTGCACCCATGCCATCTTCATTGTTGTACTTGCCATCAATGACAAGCATATGCTACCTGTTAAACATTTCCAATAGACCAGTGATGCAAAACATGTTGAAAAATCATTTTTCAAGGAAATTGTTTGAATTCATGGATTACCCAGAAGTATTGTCTCAGACAGAGATACCAAATTCGTTGGTCATTTTTGGAGAACACTATGGAAGAAGTTGGGGACAAAAGTGTCCTTCATCTCAGTTTATCACCCTCAAACAGATGGACAGACTGAGTTGGTGAATAGAAGTTTGTGGAACTTATTGAGGAGTCTAGTCACTGAGCATCATAATCAGTGGGATTAGATTCTTCCACAAGAAAAAATTCCATATAATGACTCACCAAACAGGAGCACTAGAAAAATCCCATTCCAAATACTGTATGGAATGAAACCAAGAGGAGTAGTTGAGTTGAGAGACTTGGAATAGAGTGAGATCATAAGCGTTGGAGCAGAATATTTTGCTGCAGAAATGCGAAAGATCCATAGACATATCGAAGAGAAGTTGCAAGACTCTAGCCAAGAGTACAAGGAAAGATTTGATCAACATCGCAGAGAGCTTCAATTTAAAGTAGGAGATCAGGTTCTGGCACATCTCAAGAAAGAAAATTTTCCAATAGGAACATATAACAAGTTGAAGATGAAGAAGATAGGGCCATGTAAGATCTTAAGGAAGTTTGATGCAAATGCCTATGATATTGAGAAGCCAGATGGTGTGGGCATATCACCCATATTCAACATATTAGACCTATATCCTTACAAAGAATATGAAATAGAGAGATCAAAAGATCAGGAGAAGATTCAATGGGAGAAGAATATGCCTGTAGAAAAAAATCCACAGATGGAGAAGATCGTTGATCAATGGATTGGCAAGAAGACCAGGAGGAAGACCTATTTTGAATATTTGGTCAAGTGTAAGGGACATCTGATAGAAGATTCCAGTTGAGAAAATGAAGCTAATATCTAGAAGCATGGAAAGTCAGTGAAAGAGCTCATGGATAGGATTCCATGAATTTTTGTCCAGGGGAGTATGATGCAGGAGCATCATCAACAAGAACACGTGGAGAGACAACTCAGTGCCATAGCACACCTTTAAATCATTTCAGAATATTAACTGTTGGTGTTTCCTGCAAACCTTTTTGAAATGATCGAGAATTGAAGAAGATCAAACTCTTGGCAGCTGAGTGATCATGAATGATCTGGGAGTTTCACTCCTAGTATTGAATGTAACAGAAATTAAGTAGTAGTTAGTTTTTCTCGAGTACAAGAGTAGTCGGAGGGAAACCTAAGAACCCTCATAAATAAATAGAGGTTTTGTATGCCTGAATGAGGTTGTTGCAAGTTAGTAGGAGTTTGTTGTGATGTAGTTGTTTCTAAATTTTGTTGTTTTTTTATCATAGATGTAGCCATTTACTTTTGAATAAATATAACAGAGGAAAATTGATCCAATGCATAGTTTTTCTACAATTTATAATTCCTTGTTATTGTTGTTTTCATGAATGAATGAGTTATGTTATTAATTATATGAAACTGTGAAGTGTTTAGATAAGTTTCAATTGTTCTCTTCGTTGAGTTCATGTGAGGTGTTCATATAGTCCGTAAGTAGTGCATTGATAGAGTTTGTTTTGACTCATAAAAATCAGAAGAGGTAGCGTGAAACTTTCCCTTTGCAAGGAGTGAAAAGTGACTGTTGCAAGGTGTGTACAGTCGCTCGCAAGAACTTAAGTCTTGCATGAGAATTTGCTATAAGGAGGGACTGAGTCTCTTTTGACTCATAAGCTCAGAATATATAACGTAAAGTTTCCATTTTCAAGGAGTGAAAAGGGACTACTGGAAGGTGCACACAGTCACCTGCAAGAAGTTAAATCTTGCATAAGATTCTATTGCAAGGAGTGCACGGATCCAAGATTTGACTAGGTGTCAAAATAACCCTCTAAGGAGTCAAAGGGTTCGAAAGAGAAAGATCAGGAGAGATAGTGGGATAAATGTTCAAGGGAGTGAATCTCTGAGGGTTTCACGAGTCACCGGCTAAGATCCATTTAGGAGGGAGTGAGATCATTCCAGACCGTTGGATCTGGGCAAAGTGCATGAGCTTTAGCCTTTGTGTGCACATAGGAGGAGAAATATCGAAGAGACGAAACAGATTTCGATCATCGATCACCAGGTGGATTACGTGTCAATATATCTGAGGCTTCAGGAAAAATAAATTCAAGGATTTTAGTTAATAATTGAAACTCCTAAAACCTGAAGTCTGAAGTGAATCTGGACCGTCAGATCCAGAGGGATGCATGGCGACAGATCGTGAACTTTGGATAAAATCACTCTTGAGAAGTTGAGAGTTGAGATTTCTGAAGTTCGAAGTCACAAAGTGGCTAGGGTCGTCGATTTGAGGAGGAAAAGTGTTAGCATATCTTCCATTTAGAAATATAGTCACTGCAGAGAAATAAGGAGTTGAGAGTTGATACTCCAGAAGCCCGAATGTCAAAATAAATCACGACCATTGATTTTAAAGGGGCACGCGTCAATAGATCAAAGAGATCTAGGAGGGCGTGATCCAGAGAGAAGGAAGGAAAGTAGACAAATATGAACCATTGATTGAGAGGATCCACCTGAGATTGCGAGATCGACGGTCATGGAGGATTGTGGGGACAGAAGGTGATTAGACATTAAAAATTTGAGAGCAGGCCACAATCGAAACCATGGTATTGCAAAAGGGACGTGTGGATATTGGTAGTGAATTGTGGGGAGAAGAATGGGTTGATCCCAAACCACTCTCGACCACACCCGAAATCATGTGTTTGTGCGAGGACATAGCATGAGACCACATATGGGAGGGGGCTAAGGAGAGAGGAGCTTGCACCTGAAACTTGAGAGTTCAGCAACGTGAAGGAAGAGGTCGTGGGTGCCATAGAACCTGTACTAGAGGACTGAAATGGCATGTGTTTAATTACAAGAGGGACCATTAAGGTTTCAGAGAACCGATTAGGCTCCAAGAATTGAAGATCCTTGACCAGTAGGTCGAGCATCCCTTAGGAGAGAAGGGGGTCTACATCAATTATCCTTAAGGGAGTTTTGGTTATAAATTCAGTCACATCGATTTCCCACTCTTGGAACATAATATATATAAGAAAGTTATTAGAAGAACAAAATTTAGAATGATTATAAGTTCATTATGTATCCCTTAGTCTCATATTCATTAAGCATTTTTCATATTCAAAATCCAAGTTCGTATGCTCAAGATATCTAGGTTTACATATAAATTCCAAAACAAAATTTCCTCAAAATGTTCTTCTCTACTTCACTCCCACCAAAATGATCCAATACTTAGATTATTCTTAAATTATCTCGCGAGCTCATAAACATTGTTTTTCAAGTTTAAACTTCCTCTCTTCCCTCCTGATCTGTCCCCTTTCTTATCCCTCCCACTTCCTTATGTCTCTTCCCTCCTTATATCTCCACTCCCCTCCTTCCTTTCCTCATTATCACCACAGGTTAATTACCTCTGACGATTCATAACCCTTATCTCTCCACAACCCCCACCTTCGAACCCACCTCCCTATCCTCCTTCCTTATTTGTCCACTCCCCTCCTTCCATTCCTCATTATCACCGCAGTTTCATTACCTTAATGGGTTCATAACCCTTATCTCTCCAAACCTCCCTCACCTTCGAACCTGCCTCTCTCTCCTCCCTCCTTATCTCTCCTTAGTCACGACCTCCTCTTCTCTCATCCAGTTCCTCCCACACTTGAAAAATTACCCTAAGCTTCTTACATTATATGATTAACCAATCAGATTACTCCACATGGAAAAAAATTATTTGCAGCACATGAAAGCTAATTACTAGTGACACATGGCATCTATGTTAACCAATCGGAGGATGACATGTGGTGGTGAATAGGAGTGTGACATGTGGCAACCAATTAGGTGGTGACATGTGTAATATCGTTATGACCTATCACACATTGACACTTGGTGATGATTCGGAATTCTAAATCATCGTTGACTCATGCTAGCTAGATGATGATTGGGTGCCTATTGGAGGATGACTAGGAAATTAAAATTTTAGTTAATTCATTAATTTTCTAAGGGGTCAAGCTACAATCCTCCATAGTTTTATTTTATTTCACACTAAGTGTATATTACACTTTTTCATATATATCATAAAGTATACAATATTCTTATGCATGTGGGATATACATTTTGAAGAAAAAAGTCAAAATTTGAAATGAGGGAGAAATATAATCAAGGGCCCAGATTGACCCATAAAACTGATCGACGATTGTTGAATCTTGATGTTCCAAAGGATATAACTTGATATTTGGGAGTCATACTTGGGAAACATTTACCTCGTTGGAAAGGTAATTTGACAAGGAATATGATGGAATAGGTTTCAAGGGTTGAAATTGGCCATATTGTTCTCATAAATTGAAAGAGTACTCAACAATATTATTATTGTGTGTTGATAAATCTGCTTAACACCTTGATTTCACAAGATCATATCTTGAGATCCATAAATTGAAATTCCACCTAGGAAAACTCCTTGGAAAGATAAGAAGATTAATATCACATACAAAATTATTTCCATGGCTTAAAAGTTAAATATCTTTTCCATAAAATTAAATCACATACCTCTATTTTAAAAGGAAGTTAATTAAAATTTTCAAAAAGAAAAGTTGATTTAAATTTTATTTATTAAAGAAGAAGAAGGGCCAATTCAAGATGTGTATGTCAATGATGTAAATTAATTAATGATACTTTATTGATGCATTGATTAAATTTATTTTTCCAAGAAATAAAATTCCCTAACTACTCAAGAAGTTAGAAGAGTCGATTTTAAAAAGCAAGAAAGGGATTTATCAAAGGTTAGAGAAGGTTGCATTATCAAAGAAGAATATGAGAGAAATAGGGTACAACCATAAAAATGTAGCCAAGATTCTTATAAAAGAAAAATATATCTCCATATTCTCCATTCTTCTTCTTCTACGCTAATTTCTCAAGGCTTTATGTTTGTATTTTTGAATTAAGCATGGGGTTGAGTCTTGAGTGTTATTTCTTGTACTGTTCAAATACTTTTCTTATATGATCATGGAGTATTTATAGACATGTATGTGACTGCTAAATATATTTTGTGTATTGTTGAATATATTTCATGAATAAAAATCCACAGAGAACTATTTCGGGGCATTGCTCTAATCATTTCTCAGATCTTGGGATTTCTGAGTGTGAGATTTTTAGAGTTTTCCTATCAAATTCTTTCAGTAATAAATCCATAACTCTTTTAATGTTCTTTGAGATGATTAAAAAAAATTCTCTCCTTTTTCTTATGGGGAGATATGGATTTATCCAATATTTGTGTGATTTTAATGGTTGTATGTATGATGTTGAGCACATAGATATTTTGATATTGAATCCTTCCTTCAATATTTCTACAATTTGGGAATGTTCTTGAATGGTTCCATTCACTGTTTCCTAGGATCATTACCAGTTGGGATGTGTCATAAACTTCATTTTATAAAAAAACATTCCACCCACCCTTTCTCATATCAACACAAGATAATAAAGATTTCATCCTTGCAATAGCTGATGAAAAACCTCAAGAACAATGAAAAAAATAAGAATTGGTGGAAAAAACCAATCTTGAGAACAATGATGGGAAATATTCCCATTACATGAAGGAATAATATTTTCAAGACATTATTGATGAATCAAGAATTTTGGAAGTGGTTGGATATAAGGAGAATGATGAAAGTATTTTTGACATTAGAAGCTCCTAGTCCAATCAGAGAGAACAATATTCTTGATAAACAGAGAATTGACTATATTGACTCATGGTTCCAAAGAATTGTTGGCCAAGAACCATAATCAAATTCTCAAGAAATTTGGTTCAATTTTTCCCCAACACAGATTGAGAGTGCCCCTGAATCATTGGTACAATATCCAATATGTTCCAAAGTTTTGTATTTCATTCCACAGATCTATTGGATGCTTGAATGACTCCATTGGAAATCTACCTACACCTAAACGTTTCCCTTTCCTTCAAGTAAGGTAGGGTTGGTAAACCATGTTTGTACATAGTTTGTTTCCTCATTTCAAGTTTTGCATAATAACATAGTTGTTATATGGAAATGATATTTGAAGATAAATCCATATAAGAGGAATTAAAAGAATCCATCATGAAGATGACTACATATCCCAATGGATAAGGTAGTTGGTTTTTCAGATTTTTGTGTTCTCAGCAACCCACCAGGGGTCACCGTCCTGTAGTTGGAGCCAATTATTGATTAAAAATTCAGTCACATTGATTTCCTTTTCTTGGAATATAATATAAAAAAAATTATAAGAAGAAGAAAATTTTGAATGATCATAACTTCGTTGCATATCCCTCAATGTTAACTTCGTTATGTATTTTTCGGATTCAAAATCTGAGTTTGTATTCTCAATATATCCATGTTTACATCTAAATGCCAAAAGAGAAATTCCTCAAAATGTTCTTCTCTACTCTGCTCCCACCAAAATGAACCAATACTTAGATTATTCTTAAATTATATCACGGGTTCGTACACATTTTTTTTCAAGTTTAAACTTATGAAATATTCATAATGCATTTCAATCTTCCGCCGTATCCATACTACAAAAACATTTAATTTTATTTTTTATTTTATTTCCTCACTCCCCTCCTTATCTCTTCCCTTCCATATTCCTCCCCCTTCCTTATCTCTCCAATCCTATCCTTCCTTTCCTCATTATCATTGAGGGTTCATAACCCTTATCTCTCCACACACCCCTCACCTTTGAAACTACCTCTCTCTCCTCCATCCTTATCTCTCCACTCCCCTCCTTCCTTTCCTAATTATCATTGAGGGTTCATAACCCTTATCTCTCCACACCCCCCTCACCTATGAACCTGCCTCTCTCTCCTCCCTCCTTATCTCTCCTTCCTCAGGACCTTATATTATTTCGTCCACTTCTTCCCACACTTAAACAATTTACCCTAAGTTTCTTATATTATACCATTAACCATTGACATTACTCCACATGGAAACCAATTATTGCAACACGTGGCAACTAATTATTGGTGACACATGGTAGTTCTTCCCACACCTAAACAATTTACCCTAATTTTCTTACATTATACCATTAAAAATGAGATTAATCCACATGGAAACCAATTATTTGCAACACATGGATGCTAATTACTGGTGACACATGGAAACTCTGTTAACCAATGGGAAGACGACATGTGGTGACAAATGGGAGTATGACATGTGGCAACCAATTAGGTGGTGACATGCGGCAGATCGTAGTGCCCTATCACATAGAAACACATGGTGATGATGTGGACTGATAACTCATCGCTGACTCATGCTAACTGGATGATGACTGTGCATCTATTAGAGGATGACTGGGCAATTAAAATTTTAATTAATTCATTAATTTTCAAAGCGGTCGAGCTATAAGTCTCCATAGTATTCTCTTTTTTCACATTAAGTGTATATTACACTTTTTAATATATATCATAAAGTCTCCAATATTCCTATGCATGTGGGATATACATTTTAAAGACAAAATTTGAAATTTGAAATGTGGAGGGAGAAATAAAATCAAGGTCTCAGATTGACCATAAAACTGATCGATAGTTGCCAAGCATTGACGTTCTGAAGGCAATAACTTGAGATCCAAGAGTCATATTTTGGAAAAATTTACCTAATTGGAAAGGTAATTCGATTAGGAAGATGATGGAATAGGTTTCAAGGAATGAAATTGACCATATTTTTCTTATAAATTGAAAGAACAATCAACAATATTATTATGGTGTGCTGATAAATCTGTTTGACACCTCGAGTTCATGAGCTCATATATTGAGATCCAGAAATCAAAATCTCACCCAGGAGGACTTGTTGGAAATACAAGACGATGAATATCACATATGAAATTGTTTCCATGGTTGAAAATTTAAATATCTTGTCTAGAGAAGTAAATTACAATCATATCTTTAAAAGACAATTAATCAAAATATTAAAAAAAATAATTATTTAAAAAGTTTTATTAAAGAGAAAAAAGGGCCACTTCAAGATGTGGATGTCAATGATGTAAATTAATTAATGAGACTTTATTGAGGAATTAATTAAAGTTAATTTTCCAAGAAATAAAATTCCCTTAGAACTACTCAAGAAGTTAGACGTGTTGGTTTTAAAAAATAAGAAAGGGCTTCATCAAAGGTTAGGGAAGGTTGCAGTATCAAAGAACAAGATCAGAACAATAGGTCGCATCCATCAAAATGAATCCAAGATTCTGATAAAAAAAAAGAGATCTCCATATTCTCCATTGTTGTTCTTCTTCTATACTAATTTCTCAATGATTTATGTTTGTATTTCTGAATCAAACATGGAGCTGAGTCTTGAGTGTTCTTTCTTGTATTCTTCAAAGAATTTTCTTATATGATCATTGAGTATTTATAGACATATATGCGACTGCTAAATAGATTTTGTGTATTTTTTTAGTATATTTCATGAATAAAACTCCATAAAGAACTATTTCAGGGCATTTCTTTAATGATTTTTGAGATCTTGGGATTTCTAAGGGTGATGTTTTTGGAGTTTTCCTATCAAATTATTTAAGTAATATTTGAAATGATCAAAACTATTCTCTCCTTTTTCTTGTGAAAAGATATGGATTTATCCACTATTTATATGTGATTTTAATGGTTGTATATATGATGTTGAGCACACATATATTTTGATATTTAAGACTTCCTTCAATCTTTCTACAATTAAAAGATTTCTTGTTGCACATAAAGATCAAATCAGGTTATTAAAGAACCATTTCATATATAAATAAAAGAAATAAAGATCTAGGGTTTGTTGTCTAACATTCTCCCTAATCCAAGATATTCAAGATATATATTTTATCCAAAGAGGAGTACCACCTCTATAAAAACACAGGGGGATTCATATCCTTGTGAGATTGTTGTTTCGATCTTAACTGATTCAAACATCAAAATTTTTGGAAACCTTACTGGGGAGCTATTTATTTTCAAGATATTTGATTCCTTACTTTAGATCAAATTGAGGAACCAGAGTATCCATGGTCCGAAGTTTCGAAAAGAAAATTCAAAAAATATTGGTGCTTGTTCTAGGTGCACGGTATTTACAAAGAGATTATAAAAATATGTTTAAATGACCTCGAAAAGAGACATGAAAATCAAATATTCGGGGTACTGAAATCCCCAGAGATTCCATTGAAAGAACTCTCAAAATCCCTCGCATATCCATTGGAAAGATTCAAATATCTCAAGAAGATATATATTATGACTCCTATGAAGAATTCCATTCATGTCATGGTGTTCCTTTGCCTTCTCCACCAATCCCATCAATGGCTTTATAAGAATAATCAAAAGGAACAAGTGCCCAACAGAGGAGGAAACTATATAGAGGCCATTTAAATATGGCAGAAGTAGATTTTTAGATGCCCAATATTCCTATGGAAAACGTTTCTACATTCTTTGGGAATACTTCAGAAGATGCATAGAAGTACCTTCTTAGATTCAAATCTACATGTGGTATTTTCAATATTATTGAAGACAATGTTACATGTTTATTATTTTTACAAACTATGTTGGCTGGGACCATTACCATTTGGGATGGTGTTATAGCAAGATTTTCCTCACCCTATGCAATCTTGCACAAAAGGCCTTTTTCCATTTTCCTATTCAGATTTGTCATCCTTGTTTGTAAAATCCAAACCTAAAAAAAAATATTTTTCCACATGTGCGCATCTTGCCTACTATACAACATGCATATACACAGG
Source organism: Picea sitchensis (assembly GCA_010110895.2). Lineage (NCBI taxonomy): Eukaryota > Viridiplantae > Streptophyta > Pinopsida > Pinales > Pinaceae > Picea > Picea sitchensis. Next base: position 9,908 of record SNQJ01S0073723.1, read on the forward strand.
CTTCTCCACTACAACCCGCGTACATCGGGATTTGTGCCAAAAAATGAAAATTAATGTTGGGTTTCCATCTCACGACAGGAGATCTATGATCCTTGGCCTTCCATATACTATAAATGTTTCGACTCGGCCCTTCAGTTCCATTTGAAGGCTATAAATGGTCCAATTCCAAGCTATGGAAAAGAGGAGAAAGAATTCAACTTTGAGAGCAAAGTTACTCTCGAGAAATTATTTACTTCATATTGAGTCTTCATCCCTTTGTCCTTTAATTCTGAACACAGTGTTCAGCCTCCAAGATCTTACCTTATTTATTGAGAACCTCATTGCTTCTCTAATATGAGCTTGCCTTTGGTGGAGGATTGAAGTGGTGGAGGCCCAACTGGAAGGAACTTAGTTTCTCGATTCCGAACCGTTCCGACACAGAAGCCTGTAATATTTTCACTTATGTTGATCATTCATTAATAGAAATACTCCTTTCCCGTCCAATTTATATCTGGAAAATATTTGAGTTATTGTCCATGGGTGTATTTGTTATGTATGTTAATGGATTATTCTATCTAATGAGCTAACCTTTTATATTATCACCATATTATCAATGATGGAATTCATCAAACATATGGACGAGGTAGGCCTCTTTCTTATCTTGCTTGCATATTGGTTTATATAGAATATTGTTGGGATAGAGTTGATCTCTGCATTCATTTCCGTCTCTTTTGGTTTACCCTAGCCATAGAGATATTTTCCTCATAACAAAATTGGCGACCATATTGGGGATTGAATCTTCTTTCTTAGGGTTTGGAGTATTTTTCTCCTTATATTTCTCTCATTCCTATTGCGTTTCTTGTCATATCATTGCTTGATAGCCTCTGTTCACTTTGGGTTTGATTTTTTAGCTTTCTCCCTTGCCTGGCCTTGTTTTTTGAAACATATACACATTTTTTGGCTTGACAGTCGCGTATATATGCAGGCTATCCCTCTGCAATTTGTATACATACGTTATGTTTCCTCAAATAGTCACATACATCAGCTTTCCTTACTTATTTGCTGGGTCTGGTGGTTGTTGGGTGGGATTTTATGTTTGCTAAGTCTTCTTAGGTCTCTATAGTGCATGTTAAGTGCTTGTGGGATGACATGAAACATGTCTTGGGTTGAATTTTTGGGTGGAGTCTTCCTCATCACCTTTTCATTTTGATTTTCCTTGTACATTGGGTTGGGTTTCTTGCAGCTTGGTATCCTTCTTGAGTAATCTCTTTCTATACACAATATATTTTATATATCAAGTTGCTTTTTAGTCCATGCATTTTCATTTTTATTATATTGAAAATACAAAAATATTAGGCATTTTTCATTGCTTGGCATTTTGGTCTTTTGAGTCTTGGTCATTAGCTTAGTGCATGTAATGTAAGATTGTATTTTTACTTCAGAATTGCAAAGTTGAAATTGAAAATTGCATTTGTTTTTAGAAGCATCTCATTCACTGAAAATTGAAGTTAGGACTTTGCATTATATTCATATTTACTTTTCTTCTTGAGTCATAACATCATGAGTTTCACTACCATACCTTTTTGAGTAATCAAGGCCAATAAAATCAACGCAATAATTTAAAATTGATTAGTCACGGTTTTATTTTCTAGGGTACACAAACTAGCTTAGGATTTAGTGCCTTGGAATAGGATTTTGTGAGTAAACTTCTCCAAGGAAATCAAATCAACATATGTGTCTGAGAAAGGGAGTGGAGAAATACATTCTATAATTGGTAATATCAGGAGGCTCCTCTCACATTGGAGTTAATCACGAGGTCATGTGAGGTTGGTTGAATGGATATCCCCCCGATACCTTATTAGCGTCAGAGATATTTCTGGGGATATATTTGTATCTGGGGATCTTCCTAGTGCCTTTACCTCCGTGAGCGACGATACTTTCAAGGTTTCGGGCTTTGTTGCATGTTAGTCCCTAAAGTTGCACTTGACTGTGAGAGGGAAAGCTAGGGCATCATCAGGTTATTGAAATAGTATTTTGAGGGTTTTATGATTTGGTTTTTTGAAAGGGTGGTTGAAAACAGGTTCAAGGTTTCAAGATAAATAGGAATTTCAGAATAAGGGAAAATGATATCCCGCTGACCTGCTAAAGGGTAGTCACATAAATGAATTAGAAAAATAAGGGAAAACGAATATGAAGTCTTCAATTTTTTAACCTCACATATAATTCTTATCTCAAAATATCATTAAGAAACAAGAGCATTAGCCTGAAATCAAATAATCACAACAACAAATTCTTCACTGTATCAATTGATAATCAAGAAAACAATGCATTGCATTTTGATAAATGATCTCAAGCATGAAGAGAAAAATAACATAGAAGAAGAGAAATTCTAACCATCAATATGCCTTTGCCATTAAGTGTCACATAGAATAAGAATGTATTACAAGGAGTTTCAAAAAAGGTCCCTGAATATCCAAATTTTCCACCTTCATAGAGTCTCTCTTCTATCTACTTAAAATATCCAAAAATAGCTCAGATCCTATTTCCTAGTGTGTTATTAACGATAGGATATGATCAACATCTATCTTCTAGGGAGGTTAGCTCAAAATGAGCACTTACATTACAAAAATAGATATCAGCTCAACAACTTAATCCTAAATGATCCTTTCAACAATACATTTGATCCTACAAAATGGGAATTGGTTTTGATTTAGTCATGTATTCGAAGTATTCAACTTCACAAACCAAAAACAAGTAAATATTCCCTCGTTCCCTGGTAAATATCAAAACTTCAAAATTGTGCCAGATCCTTCATAGGACTATCATGATATGATAACAATGCTAGCTTTAGCAGTCCTCTGTTTTAGCTTAGAGGTGAGTAAAATGTTGTGCCAATAGAGTTTTAAGTTGGATTATCTAAGCTCTTTGAGCAATTATTTTTTCTCCCTTTTCTTCTTATTGAACCCCTTGTATCCTTTCCTGTTGCCTAACACTCCACTGTTATACTTGAGCCTTTTCCTTCCTCATGTGCTTCACCATTCTATGAAGTTCTTTGATATTCTCTTTATCACTTTTGACCTTGACCTTGAATTCTAGAAACTCTTCTGCAGGTGCCGTCTTGTTTAGATCTATGGAAGCCTTGGGTTCTCTCAGTTTGATCTGGTATCTAGAAGCTAATCTCGAGTTGTGATCATCATCTGAACTAGCTGAGTCCATGGCTTCTGGAATATTTGATATATGGTCTGAGTCTACAGGGTTACTTTCTTTGATTTTATAAATCCTACTGGTACCTTTAGAAAGTGCTTCAGCTCTTGATAATCTGGTAGTAGCTATTGTTATAGGTCCTGTAGCAAATTGATCAATCTGCTTACCTCTTTCTGTAGGTTTCCTGTGTAATGGAGGTCTTTCTGCCTTTTCTTTGACACCTGCTTTAGAGTCCTTGAAATGGTCCTCTATGAGTATAAAATTTTCCTCTTTGATAGATGGGTCAAACATAACTTTGGATTTTAGCCTCTATTTGTTGGCAACCCTAGTAGAATTTCTCCTAGGGTATTGAGACACAGGTGCAGATTGATTCTCTTGTTTTTTACCTGTGGCACCTTTCTTACTGGTTCATTTATGTTTATTCTTGACTCTGGGTTTAATATTATAATCTGAATCTGAATCTTCTTCCATTTTTATGTCTGCATCAAAAAACATTTCAATCTCTGCATCAAGTTTGGGTCTCTCACTTCTGCTGGTCATGGCTTCTTCCTGAATGTCATATATAGGGGTATCAACAGGAATTTGTTGAGTCAGCTTCTTTCTTTTGTTGGTCCTTGTCACCCTGGTTACAAACATTTCTTCTTTGATTGGACGTTCATCAACTGTGATACTTTGTTTCTGTGTAGCAGCCATTTTCCCTTTGTCCCTTTTCTGTTTGTTTGGTTGTGGATCAGAATTTAGGGATTGGATCAACTAGTTCCAGAGTTTTTGTACTTGACTCAGAGCAGAAATGGACAAACTCTTAATTAAAAATTGATGGAACATGCTACCTATAGCAATGGTAGCGTGCAACTGTACCCTTTTTGACATCTTCGATAGGCTTTTGAGTAGAAAATATGGTAGATTTAAGGGATAGTCTCCATTGATATTCATTAATAACCTAACATGGTAGATGTAAACCAGTGAGAATCTACCTTCGCAAATGATACACCTGTGAATTATGATCAGAGTGGTATGCCACTCTTCTCTAATCTAGCTGTGAGGGACTCCTTTCTTCCAATCTAGGTTCTCCCTATTTGGTAACAAGAATTGGTTCACAAACTCCATGACCACATGATACTTTTTCCACCATCGTTCTCCCCCAATCACCAGTATTCAATCTTTGGAAATGGATTTTTCTATCACCAACATCAACAGTTTACCGATCACCACTTCGAAGCCATCAAAGTTTTGTGCAAACATCATGGATACTTGTTCTTCATGCCCCTAGAAAGTGGTAAAGAACTCAAACTAGCTAGCATCCTTTAAACTTTGTGTCGTCTGTGGATACACATCAAGTAGCTTGGTGCCCTCGGGTTCCAACCTGACAATTTTCCCACCTTTATTCGGCGCCATGTCGATGATATAGTGTTGTAACTCTGTGCTATTGGAAATCAGGAATTTAAAATCTGCAATTGTTACGACATAACAATTTCCTTAAATGGATATCTGCGCACATAATCCAAAAAAAATAGAATAACAGATGATAATGTCATATAATGATATTGGAAATTGAACTGATTTGATACAGGTCCTTGCAGGTACAGATTGATCTCATTCATGAAATAGTTCAAACTGCATCATCGATTCAAGTGATATCCTGGAATACATGCAGGTCTTTTGTCTATGATTTATGTGATCATGACAAGGTTTGGATGGCTGGGGCATGTCACAGTATGATTACTTTAGCGCTTCTGGAATAACGTTATTCTCATAGCGCTATTGATGACTTGGCAATAATTTGAATTTTCAGATTTCAAATAAGAAAATGATGTGACAAATCAAATATTATTCAAAAAATGCTAAAAATGCAAAGCATAACAAAGTCAAATCAAATATTAAAGTCTAATGAAGTCAAGCAATTAGGTATAAGCAAGGAGGGCTTAGGATTAGGGATTCGCACTAAATCAAGAACATAATTAGAGACTAACACTGGCTCCTTCTGGGGGTGGAGTTTTTATGATAAACTCTAAGAACTGCAGAACAATGCCTTTTCCTTACTTTTGATTCACTGATCTCCCTACATCTATCAGCCTTTATTCACAACAAAACTGTATAAAAAAAAATTCATTGCCTGTATGGAGTCTTTATTGAAAGCAAAACCTATTTTACAAGTTGAAACTTGATGAATCTTTAAAGAAAATTGTGTTTCAAGAACCTCCCTTTCACTGGGCCCCAAATGTTTCTGTGTCATCTATATTATGTAGGAGAAAAGTATTATTATCCATTACCTTGGCTATTCTGGAAGGACCATACCATAGGTTATCAAACATACCATGTTTTTCTTTATCCTCTCTCCTAGCATCACACCTTAATACCAAATCTCCTTCATTGAAAACATCTTTCTTAGTTCCTTTATCAAATGTGTTTTTGAATTTTATTTTGTGAGCAACAAATTTCTTATTCATCTGTTCTCTTACATGTTGAACCTCAATCATTTGAAAAATTCTCCTTTGGAAATCATTGGGTTCTTCTAACTCTTCTTGGAATTTTTTTTAGACTGGTAAGCCCAATTCAGTTGGAAGAATATCTTATGTCCCACACACCATCTAGAAAGGAGAGGTTCCAATAGATTTCTTGCTACTGATACGATCAACCCATAGGGAAAATTTTAACTTGGAATCCCATGACCTTTTATTTTTTGCAAGTAGTTTTTTGATAGTCCTTATCAGACTCTTATTGGAGGACTCTGCTAACCCATTTCCTTGAGGGTAGTAAGGAGTAGAGTGGACCAATTTGATGTTATACTTATTGCATAAATCAATCATGGAGTTGGATTTAAAGGCTTGGGCATTATCAATAACTAGTTTTTTAGGACAACCAAACCTAGAAAAGATATGTCCTTCAAGAAATTCCATGATTACCTTGTCTATTTCATTCCGAGTTGGAATTGGTTCGATCCACTTTGTAAAGTAATATATGGTTGTACGGATCCATTTATTTTGTCTAGAAGATGAAGGGTTTATTTCCTCGATGAAATCCAAGCCCCACTGTTGGAATGGTCCATGAGCGATGATTGGTTTCATAGGCAGAGACATAATTTTTTTCTTTCCAACAAATTTCTGATAGGGTTCACATGCCCTGACTTGAGGAAAACTGTCTGAGAACAGAACTGGCTAGTAATAGCCTGCCTTGATAATCTTGAAATCAATAGCTTTCCAATGGTGATGAACTCCAAAAACACCATGATGTAGATCAAAAAAAAAAAATTAGCCTCTTCTTCATCAACACACCTCAACAAGATACCATGAGGACCTTTCTAGAATAGGATCCGATCAATAATGCAATAGTTTATTGATCTTAATTTTAATGATTTGAAATTTGATTTATCCAATTCTGGAGGGGATTGAAAATTCAGCAGAAAAAATACAATATCTTTGTACTAGGGTGAAGAAACATACTTGTTGTTTACATGTGAACTAGTTTCTCCAATCTAGAATTAAGAATCTTGTGCTTTGCCTGAAATATGGTACAACCCAACTGCTTTGCAATTATACTTTGTCATTAATTTATAAAGGCCTTGAACTTTTATCAGGTGAGTAGGCTTTATAGTCAAGTTGTACTCCAGTATTTTTGTTATCCATTTTCCTCTTTTTCCTTCACAGTCAGGCTGAACTAACATTTCTTTGATTGTGTTGCTTTGAACATAAGAAGTGATCTCAGATTGAAGGACATATAATCTGAAGGATTTCAAATCCTTTACCATGGAATAGGCTTGTTTTTCCATTATATAATATTTCAGTTCAGAGTCTTTGAGAGTTTTTCTGAAGAAGGAGATGGGCAGCTCATATCCTTGCTCATTTCTTTACAGAATAACAACAACTATGGTATCTTCTAAGGCAAATGAAAAAATCATGAATTCTTTGGAGTAATCTGGACTGATGAGAACAGGGGCCTGAAAAAGAGATTTCTTGATCTTCTCAAAAGATTATTTAGATTTTGGTATCCACTTAATTTCTGCATCCTTTTTCAACATATAAGTAATGTACTTGATAATATTTGCAAAATTAGGTATAAACCTCCTTAAAAAATTATTTTTACCAATGAAGGACTGAATAGATTTCATGTTTCTTGGAATTTCTATCTGTTGGATAGCTTTTACTCTTTCAGGATCTATTTTAATGCCTTCAGTTGAAACGATGTATCCTAGAAGTTTTCCTTCCTCCATGACAAAATGTGGTTTTTTAGGATTAAGTGATATACCATACCTCCTACATTTCTCAAAAGTCTTCTTCAAGTGTTGTAAATGTTCTTCATCAAATGCTGAAAATACAGTGATGTCATCAATATAAATAACTACAAACCTATCTTTCTCACCAATAAAAGCAATGTCCATAGCCCTTTGAAATGTGGCTCATGCATCAATCCAAAGGGCATATTTTCATACATGAAAGTGCCCCAGGGAGTGGTAAAATTTGTTTTCTTTTTGTCCTCCTCCACTACTGATATTTTATTGTACCCTGAGTATCCATCAAGCATAGCGATCCTCTTTTCTCCTAAAACTCTCTGTAAAATATGATCATTTTTTGGTAATGGATAATTTTCCTTTAAGGAGCACCTATTCAAATTCTTGAAGTCCACACAGAGTCTTATCTCTCCACTCTTATTTATGATAGGTACAAGGTTGGATACCCACTCTGAGTATCTCAGTGGCACTATGATTTTAGCATCCAATAATATTTTTAGCTCTTTTTCTATAATAGGTAACAACAAATGATTGAATTGCCTAGAATTTTTCTTAAAAGTTTTTTATCTAGGTTTCAAAGGAATTTTGTGTTGTATGATCTCTGTATCAAACACTTTCAGGTCTTCATAAGACCAGACGAATACATTTGATTATTTCTTCATCAATTCAACATATGTCTCTCTCTTTTTTTGTGATAGTTTTCTAGATATTTTGACCAACCTGGGATTTGCATCAGCACTGATATCACAATCCACTACATCAGTTTCTTCTATCTGAATAACAACCTTCCTGGAAACATCATTGTGGTTGAAAAACCTCTTGAGTGGAACCAAACCTTTAGGAAGATGATTTGTCTTTAATTCAATAATATTGTTCCCAACAACATTGTCTTGAAGAACATCTGCATCATGTACCTCTACCTCATCATCTTCATTATCTTGATCTATTGAAATGTTAGAAAACTCTTCAATAGTCTTTAAGAATATTTGAATTTCCTCATCATCTTTAAAGACCTGCTAATTTTTTATATTGTCTGGTATTGAGGGTCTGTGTCTAACCTCAACCTCAAATTTCAAATTAGGAAACATTGGAGTCTTAAAGTTGCTAGCTGCAAGTGCCAAAGAGTCAGCATGTTGATTTAAATTTTTGTGCACAAAAGTAATATTGAATGACAAAAAGAAATTATCCACATAATCCTACACCTCATTCCTATATTGTTTCAACCTTTGCTGCTTGGTTTGATATATGTTCTTGATCTGGTGAATAATAAGTTATGAATCTCCAAAAACAGAGAGCTTATCTATACCCATATCTTTAGCAACTTTCAACCCTAGCATCAAGGCTTCATACTCACTGATGTTATTGGTTGTGTTAAATTCAGGTTTATATGACATATGAATGACCTCTTGGGTAGGGGAAATGAAAACAATCCCAGCACAAGAACCTTCTCTAGAACATGCCCCATCAAAATACATTTTGCAAACAAAATTATCTACATTGTCCCCAACTGCAGGGGTTATTTTCCTAACTGATGTTTCTTCCATCTGATCACCAATATGAAAAATAGAGGAACCAAGGTCATCTTACACAACATATCTAGGATGATTAGTAGGGTTTTCATGATCACTTACCAAATAAGCTAGTCTTACTTCCCTATATAATCTGTGATGTTCTCCACCAAAAACAAGTATGATATCATAACTAAGATCCATCTGTAGAGTGCCTCCTACTTTTTTGGCCCAGGATATTGAAAGAATCATTTCAAATTTTGGAGGTATGCAACCACAATAACATCTAATACCACACTCTTCATAGGTAATTGGGAAAGAGTAACAACCATGTCCTTGATCACTCTCAGGCATTTGACTTTCCTAGAGTCAAAATAATATAGATCATCGTAAGGTTTAGTAATATCTAACCCTAATTCATCCATCACCACCTTAGGCATGAAATTATGTGAGGCACCATAATCCATTAGGCAATTATGCAATATCTTGTCATGAACATTTAGTGATATGTAGAATGGAGGAGAAGTATCAATTTTGTCTTCAATGTGAGGTCCAATGGTTATAGCAGGGTTTTCGTCTTCCAAATTGACAGTATCTGAAAAGGTAACCTGAGCAGGAGACTGTAGAGCCTTGAGAAATGTCTTCCTAAAAGGATTTATTTTCATTAGTTCTAGCAAAGGCACACAAATATTGATTTTTTTAATTTCATGTTTTAGGATGAAAGAAGAAACAGTCTTTTCTGTTTCCTTTAACTTTGTATTACTAACCTTGACAGGCTGCTTCAATGGTTGATCAATCTGAATCCCAGGACTGTCTTTACTGATCCCTGTTTTAACTGGAGTGCTGGCCTTCTTGGTGGAAATAGGTGTATCCACTTTATGTGTATTTGAACTGGATCTGAGATTATATTTCTTCCTTTTAGGTTCCTTCTGGATGACCTCATCAACATCCCCTTCTTCAAACTGATTTAATATCAAAGAATCTTCATAATCTTGTTATGTCACATGCATAGGAAATGATTCTGAATCATTTAGATGTATTGCAGGGTCATCTTCTGTATCATCTTCATCCTCCTCCTCATCTACTGCATTATTCTGGAAAGGAGGAAAAAAAATTTGGTCTTCTTGATTTTTCCTTTCTCTTGGTAAGATTTGATGTGCATTGTTTGGCCTCCTAAACTGATTTTGATTTCTATATCCACCCCCTGTGTGGGTCTACTAGGTTGTTTTTGCTCCATTTTCAACCTTTCCATCTTAGATGTCAAAGTCTTTAGCATATTAGCCATTTCATCCATCTTAGAATCAGATGTTGTATTAGAAGAGGAAGGCAACTCTTCTTTTTTCTTTGTTTTGTCTCTATCACCCCTGGACTTCAATTTGTCTGCTACTAATATGTTAGATTCTACCTCAATAGTAGCTTCTTACATCTGGTTAAGGGTAGTAGACCTTCTTTCTCTTAGCAAAAAAGAAAATTCAGCATCGAAAGCATTGGCAAAGGTGATTTTAGCTGATCTTTCTGATGGCTTAATTTCATTTGGAATTTTACTATACATTTTATTGAATCTTTTAGTAAAATCAGATATTGATTCACCTTGTTTCCTTTTTAGAGCACCAAATTCAGTAATGTAGTATAATTAGTCTTTCTTGTCTCCACAATGTCTTATAAAGGTGTCATCAAAGGCCTCAATATCAACAATTGAATTAGGTGGCAAACTTCTAAACCATTTTCTTGCTTCACCATCTAAACTCTACACAAATAATCTCATCCACACATTTGCATGATCTACATTGAAATTTTCTGCAAAGTTGTAAAAGGAATTCAAATTCTCTTCAATGGTAACTCCTTTTCCATTGAATCTTGGCAAATATTTCATATAGTCATTTGGTGGAAAGGCATACAGAACTTGTGGAAGGTTCAAAGGGGCATATCTAGCTGAAACAATGGCATCCATTTTGTTCACAACCATATTTGCTATCTTTGGTGTTTGAGTTTTAGGAGTAAACAATATTGGTGATGTAGAAAGAGAAACTGTCCCCTAAGTGTGGAAAATTAATTGTACTGATAATGAATCTTGATCCTCAACAGATAGGGGTTTCTTTTCTAGAATAGAGCCAGGTGATGGTCCAAGAAAAAAGGGTTTTAAAAAGAATAATAACGTGGTTTAACTTCTTCATGGGAGAGAGATTCAAAATATGAAGAGAGTGTTTCTGGTCCACTTTTAATATTTTTTTTGTGATCTCTCAAAGCTTCAGCCACAGATAAAGTATTTCAATGTTCCTCTTCAATGAGGTCAGCAAGTAACTTCCATTGATTTAGATTTAATTATGAGATAGTTGAAGGAAAGGAAACAATAGCAGGCTCAATGACAAGTTTGATCTCACTTTCAGTAATTACTTCTTCATTTGGTTGAGGTTTGATAATTTTAGAGGATTTTCCTTGAAAACGTTTTGAAGGCAATTTTCCCTTTGAGAGAGAGGATTGTCCAGAAATGAATTTAGATTTTCTTAATAACTTTTCAGTATCTGGAATTGCTGCAACAGGCTCTAGATATGGAGTTTTTCTAGTTACTGGTATCCTAGTAGACGATCAAGAATTTGGAGGATTTTTAGGTCCTTTCCCTTCTCTTTTAGGAGCCAGAATTACCACAGAGGAGTCGTCAGGTGAATAATCACAGTCTTGTGTAATGTCCAAAATATTGTTCACCGTCAAGATTTGAATCTAATATTGTTCACCATTAGGTAATTGGGAAAGAGTAACAACCATGTCCTTGATCACTCCTAGGCATTTGACTTTCCTGGAGTCAAAAGAATATAGATCATGGTAAGGTTTAGTAATATCTAACCCTAATTCATCCATCACCACCTTAGCCATGACATTATGCAAGGCACCATAATCCATTAGTAAGTTATGGAATATCTTGTCATGAACATTTAGTGATATGTAGAATGGAGGAGAAGTATCATTTATGTATTCAATATGAGGTCTAATGGTTATAGCAAGGTTTTCATCTTCCAAATTGACAGTATCTGAAAAGGTAACCTGAGCAGGAGACTGTTGAGCCTTGGGAACAATCTTCCTAAAAGGATTTGTGTTCATTATTTCTAGCAGAGGAAAAAAAATCTTGATTTCGTTAATTTCATGTTCTAGGATGAAAGAAGAAACAATCTTTTATGGTTCCTTTAACTCTGTAGTACTAACCTTAACATGCTTCTTCAATGGTTGATCAATCTGAATCCCAGGACTGTCTTTACTGATCCCTGTTTTAACTGGAGTGTTGGCCTTCTTGGTGGAAACAGGTGTATCTGTTTTAGGTGTATTTGAACTGGATCTAAGATTATATTTCTTCCTTTTAGGTTCCTTCTGGACAACCTCATCAACATCCCCTTCTTCAAACTGATTTAATATCAAAGCATATTCATTATCCTGCTAGGTCACATGCATAGGAGATGATTCTGAATCATTTAGATGTACTGTAGGGTCATCTTATGTATCATCTCCATCCTCCTCCTCATCTACTGCATTATTCTGGAAAGGAGGCAAAAAAATTTGGTCTTCTCGATTTTTCCTTTCTCTTGGTAAGATGTGAGGTGCATTGTTTGGCCTCCTGAACTGATTTTGACTTCTGTATCCACCCTCCTATGTGGGTCTACTAGGTTGTTTTTGCTCCATTTTCAACCTTTCCATCTCAAATGTCAAATTCTTCAGCATCTTATCCATTTAATCCATTTTAGAATCAGATGTTGTATTAGAAGAGGAAGGCATCTCTTCTTTTTTTCTTTTTTCTGTCTCTATCACCCCTAGACTTCAATTTGTCTGCTGCTAATATGTTAGACTCTACCTCAATAGAAACTTCTTGCATTTGTTTAAGGGTAGCAGACCTTCTTTATATTAACAACAAAGAAAACCCAGCATAGAAAGCATTGGAAAAGGTGATATTAGCTGATGTTTCTGAAAGCTTAATTTCATCTAGAATTTTACTATACATTTTATTGAATCTTTTAGTAAGATCATATATTGGTTAACCTTGTTTCCTTTTTAGAGCACAAAATTCGGTAATGTAGTATAAGTAGTCTGTCTTGTCTCCCAAGTGTCTTAGAAAGGTGTCATCCAAGGCCTCAATATCAACAAAAAAAATTAGGTGGCAAACTTCTGAACCATTTTCTTGCTTCACCATCTAAATTCTGCACAAATAATCTCATCCACACATATGCATGCTCTACATTGAAATTTTCTGCAAAACTGTAAAAAGAATTCAAATTCTCTTCAGTAGTAACTCCTCCTTCTCTATTGAATCTTGGAAAATATTTCATATAGTCATTTGGTGGAAAGGCATACATAACTCATGGAAGGTTCAAACGGGCATATCTAGCTACAACAATTGCATCCATTATGTTCACAACCATATTTACTATCTTTGGTGTTTGAGTTTTAGGAGTAAGAGAGATTGGTGATGTAGAAAGAGAAAATATCCCCTGAGTGTGGCAAATTAACTGTATTGATAATAAATCTTGATCCTCATCAGACAAGGGTTTCTTTTCTAGAATAAAGCCAGGTTATGTTCTAAGAAAAAGAGTGTTTTCAAAAGAAGAATAATGTGGTTAACTTCTTCAGAGGACAGAGATTCAAAAGATGAAGAGAGTTTTTCTAGTTCAATTTTAATATATTTTCTATGATCTCTCAAAGCTTCAGCCACAGACAAAGTATTTGAATGTTCCTCTTCAATGAGCTCAGCAAGTAACATCCATTGATTTAGATTTAATTCTGAGATAGTTGAAGGAAAGGAAACTATAGCAGGATCAATGACAGGTTTGATCTCACTTTTAGGAATTACTTTTTCATATGATGGAGGTTTGATAATTTCAGAGGAATGTCCTTGAAAACGTTTTGAAGGTAATTTTCCCTTTGAGAGAAAGGATTGTCCAGAAATGACTTTATATTTTCTTAATAACTTTTCAGGATCTAGAACTGTTGCAACAGGCTCTGGATTTGGATTTTTCCTGGTTACTGGTCTCTTAGTAGATGATGAAGATGTTGGAGGAGTTTTAGGTCCTTTCCCTTCTCTTTTAGGGGCCAAAATTACCACAAAGGAGTCACCAGGTGAATAATCACAGTCTTATGTAATGTCCAAAATCTTGTTCACCGTCAAGATTTGAATCTAATATTGTTCACCATTAGGTAATTGGGAAAAAGTAAAAACCATGTCCTTGATCACTCCTAGGCATTTGAATTTCCTAGATTCAAAAGAATATATATTATGGTAAGGTTTAGTAATATCTAACCCTAATTCATCCATCACCACCTTAGGCATGGCATTATGCAGGGCACCAAAATCCATTAGGAAGTTATGAAATATATTTTCATGAACATTTAGTGATATGTAGAATGGAGGAGAAGTATCAGTTATGTATTCAATATGAGGTCCAATGGTTATAGTAGGGTTTTCATCTTCCAGATTGACATTATCTGAAAACATAACCTGAGCAGGAGATTGCAGAGCCTTGAGAACAATCTTCCTAAAAGGCTTTGTGTTCATTATTTCTAGCAGAGGAACAAAAATCTTGATTTCGTTAATTTCATGTTCTAGGTTGAAAGAAGAAATAGTGTTTTCTAGTTCCTTTAACTCTGTAGTACTAACCTTGACAAGCTGCTTCAATGGTTGATCAATCTGAATCCCATGAATGTCTTACTGATCAATGTTTCAACTGTAGTGTTGGCCTTCTTGGTGGAAATAATTGTATCCACTTTAGGTGTATTTGAACTGGATCTAAGATTATATTTATTCCTTGTAGGTTCCTTCTGGTCGACCTCATCAACATCCCCTTCTTCAAACTGATTTAATATTAAAGCATCTTCATAATCCTGCTATGTCACATACATAGGAGATGATTCTGAATCATTTAGATGTACTACAGGGTCATATTATGTATCATCTTCATCCTCCTCTGCATCTACTGCATTATTCTGGAAAGGAGGAAAAACTTTTTGGTCTTCTTGATTTTTCCTTTCTCTTGGTAATACTTGAGGTGCATTGTTTGGCCTCCTGAACTAATTTTGACTTCTGTATCCACCCTCCTGTGTGGGTCTACAGGGTTATTTTTGCTCCATTTTCAACCTTTCCATCTCATATGTCAAAGTCTTTAGCATCTTATCCATTCCATCCATCTTATAATCATATGTTGTATTAGAAGAGGAAGGCATCTCTTCTTTTTTTCTTTTTTCTGTCTCTATCACCCCTGGAATTCAATTTTTCTACTGCTAATATATTAAATTCTACCTCAATAGCAGCTTCTTGCATCTGGTTAAGGGTAGTAGACCTTCTTTCTCTTAGCAAAAAATAAATAAGTTGGAGGAGTTTAAGGTCCTTTCCCTTCTCTTTTAGGATCCAGAATTACCACATAGGAGTCTCCAGGTGAACAATCACAGTCTTATGTAATGTCCAAAATCTTGTTCACCATCAAGATTTGAATATAATCTTGTCGTTTCCCCAAGGAAGATATCTTTGTTTCTTCGTCCCCGACAATGGTGCCAAAAGATGTTAGTACCTAAAGTTGCACTTGACTATGAGAGGGCAATCCAGGTCATCATCAGGTTATTGCAATAGTATTTTGAGGGTTTTATGATTTGGTTTTTTGAAAGGGTGGTTGAAAACTAGTTCAAGGTTTCAAGATAAACAGGAATTTTAGAATAAGGACAAATGATATCCTACTGACTAGTTAAAGGGTAGTCACATAAATGAATTAGACAAATAAGGGAAAAAGAATATGAAGTCTTCAATTTGTTAACCTCTTATAGAATTCTTATCTTAAAATATCATTAAGAAACAAGAACATTAACCTGAAATCAAAAACTTGAAAATAATCACAACATCAATTCTTCATTGTATCAATTGATAATAAAGAAAACAATGCATTGCAGTTTGATAAATGATGTCAATCATGAAGAGAAAAAGAACAGAGAAGAAGAGAAAGTCTAACCACCAATATGCCTTTTCCATTAAGTGTCACATAGAATAGGAATGACATACAAGGAGTTTCAAAACAGGTCCCTGAATATCCAAATTTCCCCCCTTCGCAAAGTCTCTCTTATGTCTACTTAAACTATCCAAAACATAGATCAGATCCTATTTACTAGTGTGCTATTAATGATAGGATCTAATGAAAATCTATCTTCTAGGGAGGTTAGTTCAAAATGATCATTTACAATACAAAAATATATATCATCTCAACAACTTAACCCCAAATGATTCTTTCAACAATACATTCAATCCTAAAAAATGGGAGTTGGTTTTGATTTAGTCATGTATTTGAAGTATTCAACTTCACAAGCCAAAAACAAGTAAATATTCCCTCGTTCCCTGGTAAATATAAAAAATTAAAAACTGTGCCAGATCCTTCATATGGGCTATCATGATATGATAACAACGTTAGCTTTAGTAGTCCTTTGTTTCAACTTAGAGGTGAGTAAAATGTTGTGCCAATAGAGTTTGAAGTTGGATTCTCTAAGCTCTTTGAGAAATTATTTTTTCTCCCTTTTCTTCTTCTCAAACCCCTATATCCTTTCCTTCTTCATGGCACTCCATTTCTCTACTTGAGCCTTTTCCTTCTTTAGCTACTTCACCATTCTCTAAAGTTCTCTGATCTTCTCTTTATCACTTCTGACCTTGACCTTGAATTCTGGAAACTCTTCTGCAGTTGCATGCTTGTTTGGATCTATGGCAGCCTTAGGTTCTCTCAGTTTGATCTGGTATCTATAAGCTAATACTGAGTTGTGATCATCATCTAAATTAGATTAGTCCATGGCTTCTGGAATATTTGATATATGGTCTGAGTCTACAGGGTTACTTTCTTTCTTTTTAGAAATCCTACTGGTACATTTAGTGTAAATGTGTTGAACTTTCATAGAATAGATCTATCTAAACAATAATAAACACATTTGGAGAGAGAATTGGAGAAAGAAGAAGAAGGAGAGAAAGAATGAAAGTATTTTCATTAACTGTTGTGAATAATGAATAGTTTACACATGATATACTTTGTATAGCTCAATGAGTGCACACCGGAGGTGAACCAATGAACCATAGTGGTGGTCTATAGTGATATGGACACACACCAATAGTTACATGAGTGAACTGCCACCTAGTCTAGTCACTCAGGCAGTTACGGGAGTGAACTGCCACCTAGTTGAGTTAACTAGTCAACTAGTCTTTAGTTAATTGACTGAACAAAGAGTAGTGAGGAGTTAACTCAGGGAATCAAGGCTAATGCACCACTCTGGTGATGATACCAAGGCATGGTCTAATTAGCATGGTGATTATCCCAATGTTCCATGGTGACAAAACCAATGCAACATCTAAACTCAACTCAACTAGTCAAATTGAAGTGTCAATTGAAAGAGAATATTCTCTAGGTGGAATATTCTCCCCTAAAATATAGAAGACTAGATAAAGACTAATTATGACTAATAAACAAGGAAAAAAAAATCGTAGGTGTGTGTGAAGTAACTCCAACACCCCCCCTGAACATCACTATGGTGAAAATAAAGAATGGGTCCTAGCAACGAGGCCATGTTAGGTACCCAAATACAAAATATACACTAAAAATAAAGTGAGGAAAGAGGGAAAACCTCATGGGAAACCCCCCCCTCAAGGTACAATGTATGTAAAAAGAATAACTACAATTGCTAGGAAACCGTGTCCTTCACTCTAAGACAACTTTGCAGAGAATGAAACTTCTTCTCAGTGAAGGTCTTGGTGAAGATATTTGTCATTTGTTCTGTTGAAGGACAAAACTATAAGTCAATGATCCCCTTGTGTACCAAGTACTGGATGTAGTGCATGTGGATCTCGATGTGCTTCATCCACTGCCTCTGAACTGGATCTCTTCAGAAAATTTAGAGTGCTCCGGTTGTCACACCAGATGATGATCGATCGATGAAACTGAATGCCTAACTCAGTGAGAAAATGTTGTAGCCACATATCCTAAATGGTTATGTTGACTACCCCTTTGTACTCTGCCTCGGCTGAAGATAGAGAAATGGAAGATTTCTTCTTGCTCAAACAACATATAGGCCTAGAACCAAGACTGAGTGAGAATCCGGATGTGGACTTGCGATAAATATTATCTCCATCCCATTCAGATTCAGTAAACATGATGAGATATAATGTAGAGTATTCTTCATAATGAATACCAAAGGTGATGGTGCCCTATATGTATAGAACGATACGCTTTGCAACTTTCCAATGTAGCTCATGCGGCTCTTGCATGAACCTGGAAACTGTGCCAACTACATATGAGAGGTTTGGTCTGGAGTGCGTGAGATACAACAAGATCCCCACTAGATGTCTGTATAGTGTGCTATCAACTAGTGGAATCTCCCTTCCATCCTCAAGTTTGAATCCTGATAGGAAAGGAGTCGGAGAAGACTTGTAGTCTATCATGTGAAGTCTCTCAAGTAGATCTCATGCATACTTGGCCTGAGACAGTTTGATGCCTGATGCATCCTGATTGATCTCGAGTCCAAGGAAGAAGTGTAGCAGACCCATGTCCATCATCAAAAATCTGTCATGTAGAATCCTCTTGACTGCAACCATTTCTGAATTCGAGCACCCGGTGATCAGCAGATCATCGACATACAGAACTAAAAGTAGAAGTGAGTCAGTCGTCCTGAGCATGTAGACATTAGGGTCTAATTTATAACGTACAAATTTCTGTGACAACAGGTAGGAGTCCATATTAGCATATCATGCACTCGGAGCCTGCTTGAGGACATAAAGGGACTTCTTCAGTCGATAGACCAAAGATGAGTCCTGCATAAATCCCTGGTGCTACTCCATGTAGAGCTCCTTAGAGAGATCACCATGAAGGAATGCATTATTCACGTCCATTTGATGGACTTACCATCCCTTGGCTTTCGCAATGGAAAGTTCCAATTGTATGGAATCCATATTCGCTACTGGAGCAAAGCTCTCATCATAGTCAATACCATGAACATGTTGAAAGCCTTTGGAAACAAGCTTGGCTTTGTATCTACTGATCTTTCCATCCGATATGCTCTTGGTCCTATAGAACCATCTAAATCTAACAATTTTCCTCCTAGAAGGAAGGGGAACTAGATACCAAGTTTGGTTCTCGAGGAGGGAGTTGTACTCCTCCTGCATGGCGGATTCCGAAAAGGGATTTCAAGCAGCCTCACCATAAGACTATGGATCTGAAGATTGAACCAAGAAAATATGCCTAGAGGGAAATGACTCAGTGGCAGTGAGTGCAATAGAAGGCTCCTCAAAATCATATCAAGTCCTCCTAGTATCGGTTGCATCACCAAGGAGATCCCCTACATCCTGAAGAGTAGTCTGTGCCCACTTGGGCCTCTGCTTTGGCTCTGTAACTGCATCTAGATGCTCTGACTCTACATCCAACTATAATGACTATGAATCTGAATCATCTAAGTCATCTGAATCATAAATCTCATCTAAATAAGATTCGTCATGTGCATGCTCATCATCTTGGATAGGTGGAAGACTAAAGGTGTCTACATGCGGCTGTTGAGGTGCATGCGAGACACTTTCCTTGAATTCGACACTTCGCTCAATGATGAGCCGGTCTGAGGAAAGGTAAATAAGTCTATATCCCTTCACACCATCGGGGTATCCAAAAAAAATGCACTCATTTCTCTGTGGATCAAGTGTCTTCCTCTTTTCAGAGGGAATCTTGGCCCATGCATGTGAACCGAAAATGCGAAAGGGGTCACTTCTAGTTTGAGGCCACTCCAAGCCTCGTAGGGGGTCTTATCCTTGACNAGGTGGAAGACTAAAGGTGTCTACATGCGGCTGTTGAGGTGCATGCGAGACACTTTCCTTGAATTCGACACTTCGCTCAATGATGAGCCGGTCTGAGGAAAGGTAAATAAGTCTATATCCCTTCACACCATCGGGGTATCCAACAAAAATGCACTCATTTCTCTGTGGATCAAGTGTCTTCCTCTTTTCAGAGGGAATCTTGGCCCATGCATGTGAACCGAAAATGCGAAAGGGGTCACTTCTAGTTTGAGGCCACTCCAAGCCTCGTAGGGGGTCTTATCCTTGACAGATCTATGGGGAGATTTTTTTTGGATATATGTTTCACAATTAAGTTCTTAGGCCCATAGTCTCTATGGTAGATACTTTTCATGCAGCATGCAAGATGCCATATCCTTTAGAGATTTGTTTTTCCTCTCAACAACTTTGTTTTGTTGTGGAGTATAGGGAACTGCGTGCTTCAACTGGATCCCTACCTCATGGAAAACATTATGGATCTCATGATTTACATACTCTCCCCCATTATCAATTTGGAGGACTTTGATCTTCTTTCAGACTGTGTCTCAACCAAGGATTTGAAATCTTTGAGGTGTTGAAAGACCTCAGAGTTTTTCCTGAGAAAGTAGATCCAAGTAAAACGTGAGAAATCATCAACAAAAATGAGAAAAAACCTCGCTTTGTTGATGGATGGATGTGGAAAAGGATCCATAAAGTCACTGTGGATCATATCTAAAGGTGTGGAATCTTGTTGAGACTTTCCTTTGTCGAATTTCTCTTGAGGGTGTTTTCCGAGAACACATCCCTCACATACTCCCTTAGAGAAATGGATGTCTGGTAGACCATCAACTAATCTGTGCTTACTAATCTATTGCATGTATCTGAAATTCAAATGTCCAAACCTTTTGTGCCATATCATACTACTTTCATCAACATGAGTAAGAAGTAAAGAAGAATTAGGTGCAATGAATTCAGAAATTGTATACAATCTAGATTGATGACTTACCTCACTGGTTGCAACCCTGGAGTTGGTTTGCATGTTGTAGATGTCCACGAAATTTGGTGTGAATATGAATTTATTTCCAGTGCCTGAATTCATCATCTGATACATGGAGAGAAGGTATACAAAAAGTTTGGGAACATGCAACACGTTCTCAAAGCTTACGTTGGTGAGTTCAATCCTTCCTTTGTCGGTGACTTCGACAGAAGATTTTCCCCCCATCAAAATAGGAGGATCTTTGCATGCATCCAATGAAGAATAGACTACTTCTGAGCCAGTCATGTGATGTTATGCTCCCGAATATACAATCCAAGCATCAAGAGAGGAGTTGATTGCAATCAAGGCATGGCTAGAATTGTCTTTCTTGGAATTCAGATCTTCTGCCTTCTTCTTCTTTGCACCCTCGGGGATGCGATCTCCAAGGTTGTTTTGTTGAAGTATTTGATACATCATATCTATTTTTTTTTGCATGCATGTGGATTCCGGATGGAATCCTTTGTGACAATACGTGCATTTCTCCCCTTTTCTTCCCTTTTCCCCTTTGGATCTAGAGGCATCGGTGAAGGGTTTTATGTACCCTTCCTTCTTCGGATGTACATGATATTTCCATTTATATTTATCTTTAGATTTCTGATATTTGTGAATTCCATCATGCACAGTGAGTGCATGCGCCCTTGGGCCTTTGATTGTTCCCATGTTGATGAACTTGGTTTTCTCTTGTGTTAGGAATTCGATAAAGTCCTCAAGAGAAGGCATCTTCTAGGTGGCTCCAGAGGTGAATCTGATTGTATGGAATGTAGATACTAATACAGAGAATTCCAATATTGGAGAGAATATTGAGAACCATTTGTTTCTCCTCATTCGATTTATCAACCCCGCAAGGTTTGAGTTGCGACAGTATATCCTTGAATTTTGTAAATAAATCTTGGATATTGTTGAAGCTTTTTGGATCCAATGTGAGCAGCTCCACCACTAGCATGTGTCCCCTCATGTCATCCTATTTTCCAAATATCCCTTCCAAGGTGGTCCATGCTTCATTGTGAGTCTTACAGGAAGATATATGAAAAAGGAGATCAAGAGAATAAGAGTGCAAATTGTTCCGAGTGCCTCATCCATGCGATTTAAGTACTTGAATTTTTCTATGGATCATGTCGATTCCGTATCTGTATTCAGAGTTAACCTGTACATCCCTCTGGTTTGGAGTTGTATGGCTATTTTCTCCTTCCATGAAAAATAGTTGTAAGGTGTAAGAATGAATTTTTTTTGGAATTCCATCTTTCTGTTGTCTTCAATCTTTTGTACCTGCAATTTTTTTTATTTTTTATTTTTGGTGTAGCTTTTTCTTAGCAGCCCGTCAGCTCTGATACCATGTAAATGTGTTGAAATTGCACATAATAGATCTAGCTAAATAATACACACATTTGTAGAGAGAATTGAAGAAATAAGAAGAAGGAAAGAAAGAATGAAAGAATTCTCATTAACCATTGTGAATAATGAATAGTTTACACATGATATACTTTGTATAGCTCAATGAGTGCACAATGGAGGTGAACCAATGTGCCATAGTGGTGGTATAGAGTGATCTGGACACATACCAATAGTTACGGGAGTGAACTTCCACCTAGTCTAGTCTCTCAGGCAGTTACAGGAGTGAACTGCCACCTAGTCTTCAGTTAACTGACTAAACAGAGAGTGGTGAGGATTTAACTTAGGGAATCAAGGCTAATGCTCCACTCTGGTTATGATACCAAGGTAAGTTCGAATTATCATGGTGATGATCCCAATTTTGCATGGTGACAAAACCAATGCAACATCTAAACTCAACTCAACTAGTCAAACTGAAGTGTCAACTGAAAGAGAATATTCTCGAGGTGGAATGTTCTCCCGTAAAATATAGGATACTGGATAATGACTAACTATGACTAATAAAAAAGGAAAAACCTTAGGAAAAATAAATCCTAGGTGTCTGTGAAGTAAATCCAACATTTATCAAGTGCTTTAGCTCTTGATAATCTAGTAGTAGCTCTTTTTACAGGTTCTGTAGGAAATTGAGCAATCTGCTTACCTCTTTTTGTTGGTTTCCTGCGTAATGGAGGTATTTATTCCTTTTCTTTGACACCTTCTTTAGAGTTCTCAAAATGGTCCTCTACGAATATGACATTTTCCTCTTTGATAGATGGGTCAAACATAGCTTTGGATTTTACCCTGTATTTGTTGGCAACCCTAGTAGAATTTCTCCTAGAGTGTTGAGAAACAGGTGCAGATTTCCTCTCTTTTTTTTAACTGTGGCACCTTTCTTACTGGTTTATTTTTGTTTATGTTTGAATCAGAGTTTAATATTATAATATTCATATGAATCTTCTTCCATTTTTATGTCTGCATCAGAAAACATTTCAATCTCTGCATCAAGTTTGGGTCTCTTACTTCTACTGGTCATGGCTTCTTCCTGAATGTCATCTACAGGGGTATCAACAGGAATGTGTTGAGTCAAATTATTTCTTTTGTTGTTCCTTGTCACCCTAGTTGTAGACATTTCTTCTTTGACTGGAAGTTCATCAACTGTGATACTTTGTTTCTATGTAGCTACCTTTTTCCCTTTGCCCCTTTTCTGTTTTCTTGGATGTGGATCAGGATTTATGGATTGGATCAACCGGTTCCAGGGTTTCTATACTTCACTCAGAGAAGAAACGACCAGATTCTTAATTAAAACTTGATGGAACAGGCTACCTTTAGCAGTGGTAGGGTGCGAATGTACCCTTTTTGACATCTTCAATAGCCTTTTGAGTAGAAAATATGGTATATTTAAGGGATAGTCTCCATTGATATGCATTAATAACCTAATATGGTAGATGTAAACCAATGAGAATCTACCTTCGTAGGTGATATACTTGTGAATTATGATAAGAGAGATATCCCACTCTTGTCTAATCCAGTTGTGAGGGACTCCTTTCTTCCAGTCTAGGTTCTGCCTATCTGGTAACAAGAATTGGTTACAAACTCCATGACCATGTGCTCCTTTTTCTACCATCGTTCTCTCCCAATTGCCAATCTACAATATTTGGCAATGGATTTTTCTGTCACCAACATCAACAGTATACCGATCAACACTTTGAAGCCATCGAAGTTTTGTGCAAACATCATGGATGGATATTCGTCATGCCCTTGGAAAGTGGTAAAGAACTCAAACCAGCCAGCATCCTTAAACCTTTGTGCCATCTGTGGATATGCTTCAAGTAGCTCAGTGCCCTCAAGTTCCAACCTGACAATTTTCCCACCTTTCTTCGGTGCCATGTCGATGATACAGTGTTGTAACTCAATGCTTTTGGAAATCATGAATTTAAAATCTGCAATTGTTACTACATAACAATTTACTTAAATGGATATCTGCGCACATAATCCAATAGAATTAGAATAACAGATGAGAATGTCATATAATGATATTGGAAATTGAAATTTTTTGATACTGGTCCTTGCAGGTATAGAGTGATCTCGTTCAAGCAATGATTTAAACTACATCATTGATTCAAGCGATATCGTGGAATACATGCAGGTCTTTTGTCCATGATTTATGTGATCATGACAAGATTTGGATGGCTGGCTGTTAAGCCCTAATATTGGCTCATTACCTCTTAATTGGGGCATATTATATTAGTAATGTTATTTTATTTATTTTGTCTTTAGGCCATTAGTTGTAATTATACCTCCTACTCTCCTATATATACCAAGGAGACATTTTCATTTTGAATCATCTTGTACTTAAACATTTAAGTGGGGTTAAAAGGAGGTTGCCCCCTCAAAGAGGCTTATTATCTGAAATTATCTCTTTTTCAAGGCGTTGAGTACTTTTTCTGAGGTTTTTCTATGCTATATTGATATTTGGTTCTTAACATATGGTATCAGAGCTCAAGGTCTTG
>SNQJ01S0073723.1:37578-61161 GCA_010110895.2 Picea sitchensis
CCTGAGCTTTGTCTTTTGTTTGCCTGTCATCCTGTATAACATGCCAACAATCCTTTGTACATTCTTCCTGTATACATGCCATCTTCATTGCTGTACTTGCCATCAATGACAAGCATATGCTACCTGTTAAACATTTCCAACAGGACCAATACCTATATGAATTCAACGATCATGGGAGATCAGATAGTACTCCATTGTATACATATATCTTCATAATAGTTTTGAGACTGGTTCTACTAGGCCTTGTTCGTGACTATGATAGCCATTGGCATGTAACCGCATTTGTATTTTCCTATTCATGTCCACAGACACTTGTTTGTTACATTTTCACATGGATCTGTAGTGTAATTATATCGGCATCCATGTATGCAAAGTTAGCACAGAATGTAATGAGGAACTAGTTATTCTAGTTGGTTCCCCATCACTCCACTTCTAGGTTGTTTATAATGTATTTCGGTCATTGTAGATACTCCTCTGACTCACACATTAGGGGGAATCTGTTATAGCAAGATTTGCCTCACCCTATGAAGTCTTGCACAGAAGGCCTTTTTCCATTTTCCTATGTAGACTTATCATCCCTATTTGTAAAATCCAGAGATAAAAATACATATTTTTCTACATGTACGCATCTTTCCTACTATACAACATGCGTATACTCAATATTCTCCACTACATCCCATGTACATCAAGATTTGTGCCAAAAAATGAAAATTAATGTTCGGTTTCCATGTCATGACAGGAGCTCTATGATCCTTGGCCTTCCATATACTGGAAACTTTCCGAATCGACCCTTTAGTTCCATTTGAAGGCTATAAATGGGCCAATTCTGAGCTATGGAAAAGAGGAGAAATAATTCAATTTTGAGAGAAACGTTACTCTGGAGAAATTATTTACTTCATATTGAGTCTACATCCCTTTGTACTTTAAGTTTGAACACAGTGTTCAACCCCCAAGATCTTCCCTTATTGATTGAGAACCTCATTGCTTCTCTATTATGAGCTTGTCTTTGGTGGAGGATTGAAGTGGTGGAGGCCCAGCTGGAAGGAACATATTTTCTTGGTTCTGAACCGTGCCGACACGGAAGTCTATAATATTTTCACTTCTGTTGATCATTCATTAATAGAAATACTCCTTTCTCGTCCAATTGATATATTGCAAATATTTGAGTTATTATCCATGGGCGTATTTGTTATGTATATTAATGGATTATGCTATCTAATGTACTAACCTTTTATATTATCACCATATACTTTCTTTTCTTGGTTGTTGAGAACTAGTTGCAGGTATATAGCTTTGGGTCAAAGTGCTCAACGTTGGACTTCATCGAACATCTAGACGAGGTAGGCATGTTTCTTATCTCACTTGCATATTGGTTTATATAGCATATTGTTGGGATAGAGTTGATTTCTAAAGTCATTTCCATCTCTTGTGGTTTACCCTAGCCATAGAGAGATTTTCCTCATAACAAAAGTATTAGAAACTTTATCTGCTGAATATTTTTCCCACCCATGCTCTCCCATATGGATGCAAGATAATGGAGTTTTCATCCTTTCATATATTCCATATGAAGATATTTTAAGAAACACATTTGAGAATGAAATCAAGGAGCCTCCATCAAATGCATAAGAATATTTCATCCTTGCAATAGATGATGAAAAGCCTCAAGAATATTGGTGGAAAAAAATAATCATGAGAAAAATGATGGGAAAGATTGTCATCACATGAAGGATGAACCTTTTCAAGACATTATTAATGAGTCAAGAATTTTGGAAGTGGTTGGAGATAAGGAGAATGATGAAAGTATATTCAGATTAGAATCTCCTAATCCAATCAAAGACAACAAAATTCTTGAACAACAAAGAATTGACTCTATTGAATCATGGTTTCAAATCATTGTTGGCCAAGAACGCATCAGATTCTCAGCACATCTGGTTCATTTTTTCCCTGGAAGACATTGAGAGTTCCCCTGACTCACTGGTACAAGATTCAATATGTTCCATAGCTCTGGAGTTGATTCCATAGATTATTAGGATGCTTGAATGGCTCCATTGGAAATATTCTACCTACAATTAAAAGTGTCCCTTTCCTTCAAGTAAGGTAGGGTAGGTAGATCTTGTTTGTACATAGTTTGTTTCTTTAGTTCAAGTTTTGCACAATAAGGCAGTTTTTATATGGAAATAATATTTGAAGATAACTCTATAGAGGAGGAATTTAAAGAATCCATTATGAATATGACTCCATATCCAACTGGATAAGGAAACTAGTCTTCAGATTTTGGTGTTCTCAACAACCCATAGGGGGTCATTGTACCACTGTTAGAGCTATTTGTTGATCAAAAATCCAGTCACATCGATTTCCCTCTCTTGGAATATAATTTTAAAAAAATAAAAAAAATGAATGAGGATAAGTTCATTTCCTAGCCCTAATTCTCAGCTTCGCTATGCATTTTTTGGATTCAAAATCCAAGTTTGTATGCTCAATATATCCAAGTTTACATATAAATTCCAAAAGAGAACTTCCTCAAAATGTTCTTATGTACTCCCCTCCCACCAAAATGAACCAATACTTAGATTATTCTTAAATTATCTCGCAGGCCCATACACTATTCTTTTCAAGTTTAAACCTTCAGTATCATCAGAATGCATTTCAATCTTTCGTTGTATCCATACTAAAAAAAAAAAAAAAATTCTTATTTTAATTACTCACTCCCCCATTATCTCTCCCCTTCCTTATCCCTCCCCCACCCTTATCTATATTCCTTATTTTTCTCTCCACTCCCCTCCTTCCTTTCCTCATTATCATTGTGGGTTCATTAATTCCGCAGGTTTGTAACCCTTATCTCTTCACACCCCGCTCACCTCGGAACCTACTTGTTTATCCTCCCTCCTTATCTCTCCACTCCCCTCCTTCCTTTCCTCATTATCATCGTGGTTTCATTACCTTTGTGGGTCAAGAAACATTATCTCTCCACTCCCCCTCACCTATGAACCCACCTCTCTCTCCTCCTTCCTTATCTCTCCTTTCTCACGACCTCCTCTTCTCTCATCCACTTATTCCCACACTTAAAAAATTTACCCTAAGTTTCTTACATTATAAAATTAACCAATGAGATTACTCCACATGGAAACAAAAAATTTACAACACATGGCAAGTAATTACTGGTCACACATGGCAGCTATATTAACCAATGGGAGGATCACAAATGGTGAAAAATGGGAATGTGACATGTGTCAACCAATTAGGTGGTGACATGTGGCATATTGTAGTGATCTATCACACAATGACATGTGGTGATGATGTGTACTATTGACTCATCAATGACTCATGCTAACTGAAGGATGATTCGGGTCTTGTTGGTCGACTACTCGACAATTAAAATTTTAATTAATTCATTAATTTTATAAGGAGTCGATCTACAAGTCTCCATAGTATTCTCTTATTTCACATTAAGTGTATATTACACTTTTTAATATATATATCATAAAGTCTCCAATATTCCCATGCATGTGGGATATACATTTTAAAGAAAAAAGTCAAAATTTCAAATGAGGAGGGAGAAATAAAATCAACGACCCATATTGATCGATAAAACTGATCGACGATTGTTGATTCTTGATGTTCTGAAGGCCATAACTTGAGATCCAAGATTTGGATTTGGGAAACATTTACCTCAATAGAAAGATAATTTGATGGGGAATATGGTGGAATATGTTTTAAGGGATGAAATTGGACATATTTTCTTATAAATTGAAAGAACAATCAACAATATTATTATGTTGTTGATAAATATGTTTGACACGTCGACTTCACGAGCTCATATATTGAGATCCAGAAATCAGAATCTCACCCAGGAGGACTCATTGGAAATATAAGACGATGAATATCACATCTAAAATTATTTCCATGTCTAAAATGTTAAATATATTGTCCATAAAAGTAAATTTCACACCTTTCTTTTAAAAGGAAGTTAATCAAACTTTTCAAAAATAAAAGTTTATTTAAAAAAAAATATATTAAACACAAAAAAGGGCCACTTCAAGATGCAGATGTCAATGATGTAAATTAATTAATGATACTTTATTGAGGCATTAATTAAAGTGATTTTTTCAATAAATAAAAATCCCCAACTACTCAAGAACTTAGAAGAGTTGGTTTTAAAAAGCAAGAAAGGGCTTCATCAAAGGTTAAATAAGGTTGCATTATCAGAGAAGAATATTAGAACAATAGGGCCGAGCCATCAAAATGCAGCCAAGCTTTTGATAAAAAAAGAGAGGAGATCTTTGTCTTCACTATTCTTTCTTCTTCTACACTAATTTCTCAAGGCTTTATGTTTGTATTTATGAATCAAGCATGGGGTTGAGTCTTGAGTTTTATTTCTTGTATTCTTCAAAGAATTTTCTTATTTGGTCATGGAGTATTTACAAACATGTATGTGACTGCTAATTATTTTTTTTTACTATTGAATATCTTTCATGAATAAAAATCCACATAGAACTATTTCGGGGTATTTCTCTAATGATTTCTCAAATCTTGGGATTTCTGAGTGTGATATTTTTGGAGTTTTCCTATCAAATTCTTCGATTAATACATGCAAAACTATTTTAAAGTTATTTGATATGAACAAATCTATTTGCTTCTTTTTCTTGTTAGAAGATATGGATTTATCCACTATATGTATGTGATTTTAATGTTTGTATATATGATGTTGAGCACAAATATATTTTGATATTGAATCCTTGCATCAATATTTTTACAATTAAAATACTTCTTGTTGCACATAAACATCATATCAGGTTATTAAAGAACCATTTAATGTATAAATCAAAGAAACAAAGATATGGGGTTTGTTGTCTAGCATTCTCCCTAATCCAATATATTCAAGATATATCTTTTATCCAAAGAGGAGTACCACCTATATAAAGACGCAGGGGGATTCATATCCTCGTAAGGTTGTTGTTTCGATATTAGCCGATTCAAACATCAACAGGGAGTTAGTTAAATTTGTTAATCATTTGCAGGATATTGGAGGATTGCCTAGAACTTGGATCTTTTCCTTTCTATAACTCTATTTTTGAATGATATGGTAATGACAAGGTTTTATTCTTCAACTGGTTGTTTTTAGGTTCCTTGTAGGAACCTTTTCTAGGGCCTAGGGTTTCTCTAGGGGATTGTTTGTACATTTATTTATTTTACTACTATAATTTGTAGTATTCCTTGTTTGTATTGTTGGATTACCGAGAGGGGGGGAGGGGGGGTGAATAAGTAATAGAGAAATTATCCTTTTTAACCACAAAATGCAATTGTTATATCAATGTAGCATTATCATCCAATATTTGTAGAGAAAATAAACAATGAACAAATGAGAAATCATACACATACACAGTACACCAATGTTTTTATGTGGAAACCCAAAGTGGGAGAAAACCACAAAATGTTTTTTCTTATATGCCTTTAAGAATTACTTTCATTGGAAGCACCAACTTCCTTTTTTTTCCAGCTGCAACTGGAAGGAGGATCCAACCCCCAAGTTTCTCAGGCTACAACCTGAAGGAATATCCAACTATCCAATTCTCTGGCTACAACCAGAAGGAGGCTACAACCCCCTATGTTCTCTGGCTACAACTGGAAGTTGGCTAAAACCACCTATCCTTGCCCCGTCCAACTGCACTGACATAGAAGTAGAACGATGGAACCACTGTCACACTATCATTGTGAGATATAGTGTTGTAAATCTGTACCAATCAACATGTACCAATAACCTGAACCATGCATCAACCTGTACCATAAACAAGTGCATAAACCATGCACCAACATGTACCAAACAACCTGTAATCAACCTATACCATAAACAAGTGAATCAACCTATACCTCAAACTGTACCATAAACAAGTGCATCAACCATGCGCCAAACTGTACCAAACAACCTGTAATCAACCTATACCATAAACAAGTGCATCAACCATGCACCAACCTATACCAATCATGCATCAAATACACATAAACTATGAATCATCAAGACGTACCAACATCATTAACTATACACCTCATGTATGTGCCAACTCATCAACTACTTGTCTCAACCATGTACCCAAGATGTACCTCAACCAAAATCCCTCATCAATTTCATCACCTGAATCTGATTTGTAACTCTGTAATAGACCTAGTGTATATGATCACATACCTTCAAACCTTCCTTAACTTTAACAACAAGAGACTAGCATTTTATCAAACTTTACTTTAGTCTCACATGACTAGTTTTGGATTAGTCAACAACCCTAACTTGCAATAATCATAACTATATACCTATAATGAATAAATATCTGAAAATGGTACACAATGTTCTTCAGTGTCTTTTATGCAATTCCTCCAAATTTCACTACTTGGAACCTGTTGATGAGTCCTAGATCCCTTTAATTCAACAGTAGTAACCAAACCCGCCACAGAGACCTAATTAGACTCTACAACATTTATAGTTGAATGGCTCTCTAGATATTGCGATCCAACCAATTTATCGATGGGATTTATGTTTTCTTGTGAAGGTGCCTCCTTCAGTTTTAACTTTCTCTTTTTGTATTTTCTCTTAGGTGGGACCGATATGAGATGTAAGCCGATATAAACCAACTTGGCAACAATTAGGATTAAGTTTAACTACTAGGGAAGAGGTTGACCTTGGGATAACCCGCTACTCGATCATGCAGACGACAATTTTATAACACAGACCTAGTACTAATACGTTAACCATGTGAGCATCCAGTTACTGTCTGAGATAGTAATTATCAGAAAGAAAACACATATGCGATAAGATAATGGCAAGCAAAATAATTCACCTACTCTAATCATCCATCACATAATAACACAATGATTCATCTTCATCATAAAGAAAATAACTGTAAAACATTGGATCATGTAACTTAACAATATATTCAGTAGCTCTTACTCATTACAACATCCATTCATGAAACAAGATAGGAAATAGTTCTTCTCCACATCCAATCACACATGCATTTGATGAAAACGTAACTTTGTCTTTGGTCCATAAGGACTTCTCTATTAAAGGTAGCTCGGAAATAGTTCTTAACAAAACCAAAAAATTGAGTTTCTTGGAACAACCATCGACCCTTGACTAATCGGTCGATGCTCTTATTTATAACATAAAATTAACTAAAAATAACGGCTATAGTGCAGTTAAAAAAAATTCACCACGTGGCATTCTCTCCTAACATTTTTTCTAACAATCAACTCAAGACATCCCTTTGAAAGGGTGACTTTTCTCATACTCCTACCAACTAATGAACATCTCCTCACAGGTATGGGCATATGGAAATCGGTTTTGTTCCATCGGGGCTGCATAAATTTCTCTGATCTCCACCGCATGAGCTCAATACTTCACCAGACTAGTACTTAACTATTGTAGCATAGCCTGAGCTCTGATCGGGTGTTCCATAAATTGTTGCACTTGTCTTGGTGTTGTGTCGGTCACCTTTTCTATCTCTTCAACCCATAATGAATATTTCTTCATGTGCGATTCGACTATGTCATGCATGTCGACGAATTCCTCGGGCATGCCAACTTTGGAGAGTCCAATATCTTTCATCACCCTGCTGATTTTTCTAACCCAAATTCTTTCGGATTTCTCAGCGAGGTTATTGAGACAATTTTTCTCAATAGTTGGAGGCGTCTTTCCTGTAATCGGAATTAAAATCATTTAGAGATTGTGTATAGAACAACACTTGGTAAAATATGTGTATAAAACATAATCTTGAAGAATCCAGACTAGTGCATACTTGTAAAGCTTGTTAAACCTGGTTGTTTGATACTTATGTGATTTCTATGACCTTTCAAACTTCCTGCACCATTTATGTTAGCACCGTAATTGTTTCTCCAGTTAGGGTGGGTTACATCCGCGCACCGCAGCATGAAAGATCAGGTACAAAAAACATGAGAGTCGAAGTCACACCAGTGGTCGGTTGGTCTTTGGGGTCGGGAAAGTATGTCAGAGCCAAACATGTGCCGAAAGTATGAGTATGTTACAAAAGGGTAGGATCCTGTCATAAGGGAAGTCGTTAAGCGCCTCAGGTCGAGGCAAGTTGCTCAAACAGAAGTCGCATTAACAAGTGCATCAACCATCATCAACTCATCATGGAGTCTGGGGAATTAAAACAAATCAAGGTGATCATACCACACACCCTCTACAACTCCTATTGGCTGCATATCGTATGCCCCGGATCATACCCGTCACGCGGATGTAACAGAGAAATTATTTAAAACATCCCGTCGCCAAGAATTCAGTGTTCCCTGGCACGTTTCGACTCACTTCCTTCTCTTTTATAAATTCTAGATGTTCTGCAGGTGTTCTACTTACCAGCTAAGCTTATGCGTTGTTGGTAATTCATCTCGTGAGCCTATTCTGATCAAGTTCTTTTGTTTGTGCCTTTGTCAAGTCACCCACGCATAGAGAAGATACGTTGTCGCACTATGGGAACTCCTCAAAACACAAGACGGGGCCTGTGAGGCAGCCGAGGGGCCAGGCTTGAGCCCCAAATGCCTAGAACTCGTTCTTATTTGCAGCGGGTGTTCCCGAGGCTTGAAAGGGAGATTTATACCTTCGCACAGAAATGATGGCATTGCCCCATGCGGAGGCTGAAATGGAAGAATTTACGTCAAAAGGACACAGGTCGAAAGCCACGCTTCCTCAAAAGAAGATACTGTGAAGGAGAGGAAGGCCCAGGAAGAATAAGGAATTGGGGGAAGAACAAAACCCGATTGGGTCAAGCACAAGATCAGCTTCCGAGGAGTTACTAATGTGCACTATCGGGCTAGATCCTGTCAAAACCACAGTTCGAGGGAGCGGGGGAAGAATGAGGCAGACGGATGCCTCAAGTTCTAACGTTCAAGAGCATAAGCAACAGTTAGAGAAGGAACAACTTGCTATTGTTGAAATCTACCAGGAAAATAGAGAATTACGACGATAGTTGGCAGTAAAGACCCTTGAGGTGTCAGCACAAAAATGTCATGAAGGGAACGTAACTTGGATCAAGAGGTAGCTTCGTGAAGTGAAAGATATGATCGTACATTTGCACGAAGTGCAAAGGGTGTCAAAAGAACAAAATATTAAAAAACCTCAGAGAGCATGAAGTAGTCGGGGAGAAAGTCCGCGGGAAGAAGAGGCATGATTGGCAAACTCTGTTTTGTATTCTCAGACGTGACACAAAAATTTTCTAGTTTCCCTTTTTCGTGAAATTTTTCATGTTCTTAATGTAACAGTGTTGGTCGAACAAAGAGAGTACAAAGTGTCTACTGTATGTAACCTGAGCTTCATGGAAATCTAATATATAAAGTCTCAAAACTTTAACGAAAAGGTTCTGGTTGTAGCAGTTGAATGCATCGTTTCTTCTCTTTGTGTGTGTATCTATTGTATTCTTTGTCCAAATTTTCTTGTAGGTTGTTAACCTCGATTTTATACTTAGTATTTCTCCAATTTTCTTTGTATTTTCATTGATGTACTTTCGTGAAAAACATCTGACACCAATCGATTTCATCGTACGAAACTGGCATGGCACCGATGACTCGGGATACATGGTATTGAAGACCAAGAACTTACCTAGTGGGTAATGGTCGGACTCGGGACTTTGTTCAAGTCGAGCGCTCTAAGCTAAAATTGGGACTGTCGATGCCAAAAAGGTATCGAGGATCGATCTTCGGAAATAAACCCATCGCGTAGTTTCCTTTTGATTTATCATCCTTGAAAACCTTCGATACCGAAAATGTTTTGGAAGTCGGCGATCGGAGATATCATTTATTTCTTCACTCAACGGTTACTCTTTTTTCCCTTTGCCGACGCTGAAGGGAATCGATTGTCGGTGATATCCTTGTGTGATGCTCATCGGGAAAGAACAAATTCCATTAGCTGATGCCGACGAAGATCAATGCTCGACGACCTCGGTTCTCTCGAGTGATTTTCACTCATCTTTAATTATTTTCGATGCCGAATTGTATCGCATCGGGGAAATTTTTCGGCTGTCGATTCTTTAATTAAATGTTAGTCTTTTAAGTCATAGTGATTTTCACATGTTCAAGAAAAATTTTAAGGAGTTAATGAGAATCAAAATGATAATCACTGGAAACATTTTTCAAAAAGAAGACGTATCGGAGAGTGCAAAAGACCAACTGGTACCCAAAAAGTAGGATTTGACATGGAATTTTTAGGGTGTGTTGAGTGCTCAACAAATGGAGACTTACTGGGATAAAGAAGAATATTTGTTCCTCCCTCTTGGCTTAGATGATGAAGAAGTTGGTGGAGAACTTTAACTGATTTTAAATCATAGCCTCTTTTACCCTTGTATTTGAAATTCCCTAGTTGATGCTTCCGAATATGCCTGTGGGGTTTTTTAACCTTTGTTCCACCTTTGTTTCTTGTAACCATGACTCGTGCCCTCTTTTACAAAATTCTAGTAAAGTATTCACTGGCATAGAGCCTTTAGTTACCCTTACGCATTTCCTATGGTGTTTCTCCACTGCCAGTGAGCGTCCATAGCCCCAGCAGAGTCACCCTAACATCACAGACCTTTCTTTGCTGCCAGCGAGCGTCCATATCCCTGACGAAGATATCTGCATGCCCTCTCCTACTGTCCACTCATTTGATAAAGTCAATTTTATTTCGGTAGAATTCCTTGAGCAAGTGTGAGAGGATGACGTCTGTTATTTTGCAAGATGAGATGGTTAAGGTGAAACTTACTATCTTTGTCTTTGAGGTGCATGTAGTCCTTTTGTAGCTTACCTTCTTTCCCTTAAGCTCTTACCAAACCACTAAGAAGACACTTCTGACATTTCTCCAAAGTTGTTCATATGCACAGGTTAAATAGAGAGACCCTCGAAACAACTGCAAGTTCTTCGACGCTTCTTGTGTTGTATGTGAGAGATGAGTTAGGAACAAAGTTTTCTATGTCACATGATCTAAGGCCAACCATTTTATTTCTAAACACAACTTTCAAAAGTGATAAAAGAAAACCAAAAGAAAAGAAAAAACATTTTGAAATCAACATAGCTGAAACAAAATCATGAAGACAAAGCATTTTTTTTTTTTGAATTTTAATGGAAATATTGCTTTAGGGCTTGTCCATTTACCAAGAGGCCATCAAGTTTCCCCCTTAGATTATGTAACCAATAAGTTCTTTCCCCAATCTTATCAGCCACTTGAAAAGGTCTAAGCCATAGATTCTGAAACTTAGAATGTTTGCCTTTAGGCTCGTTTTCTCTGTCCCATTTCAGGACTAAGTCTCCCACTTGAAAATCCTTCTCTTTAGCCTTATGCTTGTCAAACCATATTTTAACTATCTGTTGGTGGGCTATGAATTTTGATTTATCTTTCTCCCTTTCTTCTTTTAACATGAGCAGGGTGTTAATTATTTGTTGTAAGGTTGATGAGGGATGTTCCCGGGACTCTTGCACGAGTTGAAGGGATGGGAGATATAGTCCATTTGGGAGAATGGATTCTTGTCTGTATACTAGAAAGTATGGTAAATTCCCTATATCCTCCTTAGGTGTAACTCTATATTCCCATAGAGAATTATGGAGTAGATTATGCCAATTCCTTTGGCTGTCTGCAACTGTCTTCTTCAAAATCCTCACTAGGTTCTTATTAGTTGATTTTGCCACTCTATTTCCTTGTGTATAATAATTTGTAGAGTACCTAATTATGATTCCTTTGTATAGAGAAAACTCTATCAATAAGGTGGAAGAAAAATAATATGCATTATAAAAAACAGGAACAAAAGGGACACCAAACCTTGTGATTAGTTGTTGTTCAATGAATTGTATTACCACCTTCTCGTTTACATGAGTCAGAGGGATGGCCTCTACCTATTTCGTGAAATAATCGGTGGAAATAAGTATGTACTTATGTTGTTTTGAATAATTTGGTGTAATTTCCCGTATGGTATCTAACCCCCATTGCTTAAAAGGCGTAGACACAGTTACTAGTTGGAGTGGAATTGCTGCTCTATTTTCCCTCTCGGTGCTTATTTGGAATGTCTTACAGTTCCTAGCGTATGTGTGAGCGTCCTTGAACAAAGTTGGCCAATGATAACTAGCTCTCAGTATCTTATGAGCAATGGTGTTTCCTACAAAATGCCCACTGGTAGGGCCATCATGGATTTCCTTCAGAACTTTGTCTACATCTTCACGTTCGAGACATCTTAAAAGTAACCCATCATAATTAACTCGGAAAAGTACCGAATTTATGAGGAGATATTGTGAGGATTTTAACCTAAGAGATCTCCTTTCCCTAGGGTTGATATTTTCTAGACAAGTCCCATGGTGTAAGAGATAAGTTAGCTTCCCATACCAAGACTCTTTTCTTGGAGAAATGTATGAAACTTCGCCACACCATAATTCCATTTCATTCTCCCATCCAGAATTTTCATTTACTTGGTCCTGGGCTTTGGCTGCAAGTTTGCATAACCCTTCCCCTTTAACTAGTTTGGAAGGTCTTATATCTAGATCAAATTCTTGAACTACTTCCATCCAATTCCCTCTTCTTTCCCTCATCTCATGTTGAGTGAATAGGGATCAAGCCACAAGGTGAGGCATGATTACTTTGGTATGGTTCTTGAGGATGTAAAATCTAAAGTGTTTTACTGCCTTATCTACTACTTAGTCTTGTTTATCTATAGCAGCATATTTAAGTTCGGCTCCTTGGAGGTTAGTTCTCATGAATGACACCAGATCCTCATTGTTGTCATCATCCTTCTGAGTCAATACTGCAGCTAACAATTGGTCGGAGCCGAAAGTATAGAGGAATAAATATCTATTAAAATTGGAACTTCGTAACACTGGGGCTTGAGATATAGTAGTTTTAATGTTGATGAAAGCATCCCTTCATTCATCATCCCACTTAAATTTGACATCTTTATGAATCATCTTTTGTAAGGGTTTGATAGTTTCTGCGAAATCAGGAGTGAATTTCCTTACAAAATTGATTTTCCCGAAGAATGACTGCATGGATTTCTTATTGTGAGGAAACGGGAGTTGAGATATGGCCTTAATCCTTTCTGGGTCTATGCAAATGCCCACTTGAGATATAATGTGACCTAACAACTTTCCTTCTTCCACACCAAAAATGGTTTTCTTAGGGTTTAAAGATATAGCGTATTTTCTACACCTTTTGAAAATCTGGGTTAAGTGTTGGATGTGATCTTCTCTGGTTTTTGAATACATGGTCACATCGTTCAAGTAAACTACTACACACTTGTTTATTAGTCCCTGAAATGATACGTCCATGGCCCTCTGGAAGGTCGCTCCTGCATTGATTAACCCAAAGGGCATGCATTTGTAAGCGAAAGTTCCCCACTTGGTTCAGAAGGTAGTTTTCAAACGGTCTTCCTCTTAAACTAGAACTTGGTTGTAACCTGAGAAACCGTCCAATAGAGAGAAAATCTCAGAGCCTGATACGGTCTGCAAGAGTTGCTCCATTGGCGAGACTGGCTAATTGTCCTTTTCTGAATCTCTGTTGAGGTTCCTAAAATCTATGCATAAGCGGATTTCTCCAGACTTTTTCCTCACAGGAACCAGATTTGCTACCCATGCGGAATGCCTAACCTAGAAGATGATTTTGGCATCAAAAATTTTATTCAATTCCTGATACATACGAGGTTCCAAGGATGGGTGATACTTTCAGATCTTCTGTTGGAAGGTTTTCACTTCATGTTTTAAAGGTATAGTGTGTTGAATGATACGGGTATCATAAGATTTCAGGTCTCGGTAGGACTATGCGAAGACATCTTGATATTGTATGAACAGTTTGAGATAAGCCATTCTTTCCTCTTTAGATATGGTCTTGCCTAGATTTATAGTTTCATGCATGGGACAGAAACTATCGATCTTCGCATTTTTGGGCCCCTTAAATCGTTCCCTTAGGTCGAAAAGATTTTCTAAATTAGATATTCCCTTCAAGATTGTGTGAGATTTTGATTTGTCATTTGGTTGACCTGTCTGAGGATCAATTTATGTTGATTTTTCCTGGAATACTTCATCATCAATAACCAAATATTTGAACTTTTCTTGGTTAGTGAGGAAGTTTATGATATGTTCATCTCCTTCAAAGACTTTCCAATTAGAAATGTTGTTAGGAACTGATGGTTTGTAGACCATCTCCACAGTGAACCGAGAGGCTTCATAATATTCTAGGGGTGATAGCCTCGAGGCAGCGGTAGAGAAAGAATCAACAAGAATGTTCTTCGCTCTGGGAATTGCTGAAATGTTGAAAGCTTCAAAATGCTCTATTAGTCTGTGCATCTCATGTTGGTAATTCTTAAGGTGTGGAGAATTGGAATGTATAGTATTCCTTACTTGCCTAACAATAATCTTAGAATCTCTGAAAACCTTAAATTGTTTGACGTTTAAGTCTATGTATTTATTCAATCCTTGTACTAGAGCTTCATACTTGGTGGTGTTGTTTGTGCATTCAAATTCTAGTCTATAGGACAAGAAATGGCGTTTACCACTTGGATCAATGAGGATGCACCCTGCCCCAGATCCTTCATGTGACTTAGATCCATCAAAGTATATGGTCCAAATTTGTGAGCGTAGGTTATCCGATTCTTCTTTCTTATTACCTTCTTTCTCCCCTATCTTTTTTTTTTGTGATTTCTAGCACAGGTTCTTGACAAAAGAGGGTTTCCTCTTTCGATATCGATGATTTCTCTTGAAACACCATTTCATAGTTTTGATTGAGAGGGACATCGGATAAGAGAGGGGAAAAGTTCCCGAAGTAGGAATCGCAGGAATAATTTCCTAGCGCAGGGAAATCTGTCGATGAGAGTTCCCTCAAGGTTTCTATGTCAGTGAAAATATGTTTCATATACTTTTCCCCATCGATTCTGATCATATTTTTGTATCCCTTCAGCAGTAGCCAAAGGTGTGCCTAGTCTATACTAAAGTATCTGTTTAACTTCTCAAAACAATCTCATCTTAGTAATAACCCATAATCCTCTGGGATATCTACTACAATGATATCAATCACTTGCACAAACTTGGGATCATAGATGATTTTAGGGGCTAAATTTCGCAAATGGGCTAATTTTCCATGGTTTTTCCCAAAAAAATATTCGTCAATTTACATTTTTTCTAAAAATGATTCGCCCAAATTCCATAGAATAAAATTATTTTACCTAAAAAATCGCCAAAAAATTATAGAAAGTATATAAAATCATTATAAATTTGAATATTTTTACAAAACTATCGCTAAATATTTTACATTTTGCATATTAAGGAATAGTAAGATTAGCCCATGTTTCTACATTTTAATATAAATTTCCATCCTTAAAATCATCCTTGCTTGGGATGTGTCGTTATTTTGATCATTACATATTTGAGTTCCCCAATGACTTTGACCTGGGTTATGTCTAGTTGTATTACATGTTTATCTCTCTTGAGAGGAACACCATTTAATTTTTTTCAAATAGACAAGGGAATAACATTGGATGATGCTCATGAATCTACCAAACAATTGTGGAGGTTCCTGTTGAAAACTTAAAACGTCAAAAGGAATGGTGGGACAAAAGGTTTTCCCTTCCTATCTTTCGAGAAGGTATTCACAATTGGTTTATTTACTAGATCTTTGGAAGTTAGATTTATTTGTTGTTCAGAGCTTGTCGTAGGGTGTTCCATTGATCTCAAAGCTAGTAGCAGGAAACATTTTTGCTGAGGGATTCTAAATATGTCCATGACTGATATAGTAGCCTTCAACTTCTTCAAAACTTCAACTACGTTGTAATCCATTTTGGGAATTTCTCAGGTATGGATACTTATAGGGTTCTTATAGGGAGAAAAAGGTGCTTTTGGGTGATCGGGAGTTGTCTTACCCCCTGAATTTTGGGTCGTAGAAATATATTTTGAGACAGGTGG
This sequence comes from Picea sitchensis, assembly GCA_010110895.2. NCBI lineage: Eukaryota > Viridiplantae > Streptophyta > Pinopsida > Pinales > Pinaceae > Picea > Picea sitchensis. Next base: position 53,482 of record SNQJ01S0073723.1, read on the forward strand.
ACCTTTACTTCATGTTTGCACAACCGAGACCTCTGCGGGTGGTCCTTGAGACTCAAACAAGTCATCGGAAGGCATAATTAGGTCAGGATACCATATCAACATGGATGTATCTTCTAGTGGATCAATCTCTTCCTGGTCAACAACATTCATAACTGAACTGCTTGGTTGTTCGGTCAGAGAGACTTCATCTAAAAACCGATTGGCCATCAAATTCATGGCATGCACCCATTGACGGAATTCTCTTTTGGAGTGGTTTTCCTAGTGATAAGTATAGAAAGAATCATATGCTACATTGCCTAGATCGATATTTAAGTTAGTTGGGGGAGGTTCAATTGATTTGAATGATAGGTTCCTTTTAAAGAAAGGCATATAGGGCCTTTGGCCTTGGTTTCCTTCCCCTGTGCTTCTCTTCATGTCTATGATCTCATTTGATAATTTATTAACCATGCTTTGTAGATATTCTATGTCTCCATTACCCTTGTCAGGAGTCTGTTCTTCCTGTTTCCCTGGCGGCCTTGTCAAAAGGAGCCCTCTCCTAGGAGGAGGTTGAACTTCTTTCTTAAATAAAGAGACTTGGCATTCTTTACATCCTTTCATTTGGAATTCAATCATTTTGGCCTCTTCAAAATTCTCATCTAAAGTTCGCTTGGCAACCCTCTTCACAAACATGGATATGGAAGCTCGGAGGGCATTAACGTATACTTTAATTTGCAACTATTGATTAGGTTTAGCTTCATGATGGAATTTGTTTAAGATGGTTGTGAATATTTTATTAAAATCTTTGATTAAAATATTTGACCCTTTCCTTCGGACTCATGGTGGTGGCGAACAATTCAACCATTAGAGCTCCTGTGGTAGTCTCTTCTGCAAATTTATTTAGAAAATCCTTCTGGAACTTTGTCCATCTAGTTATAGATCCTACAGTTAGATTAAAATACCACGTGGAATATGAATTCACAAACATATAGGGGAAAATCCTACATACTACGTCTTCATGTTGGACATTCATAAGTCTGATCGCTAGTATGAATTTCTTGATATGATCTTCAGGCAATCCTAAGGTCTCGGGGTCGAATTTAGGAGGTAACTTCTCTGGATGTCGGGGAAGTTTATGGGCTTGTCCTGGGATGGCCAAAGCATCTATGGACAATCAAGGTTGATTTTTCTGTGGTGGTTTTCCCCTTTCTTCATCATGGTCATTGTTGTCTTCCATATCTTTGGATTCTGAGTTAAAATCCTCTTCTTCCAAAAAATCGTCTGGTTTAGAGACGTCGTCAGCTATTGTTTCAGGGATCAGATTAAGAGGTTGTTCTATTTTGGTGATTGAGAAATATATTAGGTCTTCTACTGTATGCACAAAAACTTGGTCGACAGTATCGACCATTGGTCTTCTTACTTGTTTTCTTCGAGGAAGTATCGGAGCTAAGGGTAATAGACCGATATGTCAGGCGTACGCTCTTGTGATTCTTCTGAATTGATTTAATTTCTCGTGAGGAAGAGAGTAAGGTATATCAGGGAACAATTTTTCTTCCTCGGGCTGGGGTGAGTCACTCATTTCAGGAGTACTCAGTGTGTGTGGGTTGTCTTGGGAATGAATAGCCATGCATGTGGGTTGTTTTGAATCTACAGGTTGTTTGAAATATTATGTGAAATATGTATTCAACCATTCATTCTTCAGGCCCTCCTTCTAGCGCCAATTATATTGATGGGTCCTATATCTCTTTAATTCAATAGGAGGAACCAAACCCTCCACCGAGGCCCAATTATACTCTGTAGTGTTTAACTGTGGAATGGTTCTCCAGATCTTGAGATCCAACCAATTTATCGATGGGATTTATGTTTTCTTGTGAAGGCACCTCCTTCAATTTGGACTTTCTTTTTTTATATTTTCTCTTAGGTGGGACCGATATGAGATGTAAGTCGGTGTAAGCCAACTTGGCAACAAACATGATTATGTTTAACTAATGGGGAAGAGGCTGAGCTTGGGATAACCCGCTACTCGAACATGCAGATGGAAATTTTATACCACAAGCCTAGTACTAATATGTTAACCATGTGAGCATCCAATTACTTTCTGATATACTAATTATCAGAAAGAAAACACATATGCGATAAGATAATGGAAAGGAAAATATTTCACCTACTCTAATCATCCATCACATAATAACATAATGATTCATCTTCATCATAAAGAAAAGAACTATAAAACATTACATCAGATAACTTAACAGTAGATTCAATAGCTCTTACTCATTACAACATCCATTCATGAAATGAGATAGGAAATAGTTCTTCTCCATGTCCAATCACACATGCATTTGATGAAAATATAACTTTGTATCTCGTCCAAAAGGACTTCTCTATTATAGGTAGATCAGAAATAGTTCTTAACAAAACCAAAAAAGAGATTTTCTAGCAACAACCATCGACCCTTGACTAATCGCTCGATCCTCTTATTTATAACATAAAATTAACTAAAAATAACGGCTAAAGTGCAGTTAAACAAAATTCACCATGTGTCGTTCTCTCCTAAATGTTTTTCTAATAGTAAACTCAAGGCATCCCTTTGAAAGGGTAACGTTTATCATACTCCAACCAACTATTGAAAAATGCCTCACAGGTATGGGCGTATGGAAATCAGTGTTGTTCCATCGAGGCCGCGTAAATTTATCTGATCTCCACCGCATGCGTCGGGTACTTCACCAGAATGGTACTTAACTATTGTAGCAGAACCTGAGATCTGATCGAGTGTTCCATAAATTGTCGCACTTGTCCTGGCGCTACGCCGGTCACCTTTTCTAGCTCTTCGACCCATAACAAATCTTTCTTGGTGTGTGATTCGACTATGTCATGCAAGTCGACAAACTCGTCGGGCATGCCAACTTTGGAGAGTCTGATATCTTTCATCACCCTCGTGATTTTTCTGACCCAATTTCTTTCATATTTCTTGGCAAGGCTACTAAGCCAATTTTTCTCAATAGTCGAAGGCGTATTTCCTATAATCAGAATTAAAATCATTTAGATATTGTCTACAAAAAAACACTTGGTAAAATATGTGTATAAAACGTGAGCGTGAAGAATCCAGAATGGTGCATACCTGTAAAGATTGTTAAATCTGGTTGTTTGATACTTACGTGATATCTGCAACCTTTCGAAATTCCTGCACCGTTTCTATTAGCGCCGTATTTTTTTCTCTAGTTAGGGTGGGTTACATCCGCGCACCGCAGCATGAAAGATCGGGTACGGAAAACATGAAATTCGAAGTCGCACGAGTGGTCGGTTGGCCTTTGGGGTCAGGAAAGGATGTCAGAGCCAAACATGTGCCAAAAGTATGAGTATGTTCCAAAAGGGTCAGATCCTGTCATAAGGGAAGTCGTTAAGTGCCTCAGGTCGAGGCAAGTTTCTCAAACAAAAGTCACATTAGCAAGTGCATCAACCATAATCATCTCATCATGGAGGCTGGGGAATTGAAACAAATAGATGTGATCATACCACACACCCTCTGCAACTCCTATCGGTTGCATCTCGCATGCCCCAGATCATACCTGTCGCATGGATGTAACACATAAATTCTTTAAACCATCTCGTCGCCAGGAATTCAGTGTTCCCTGGCACGTTTCGACTCACTTCCCACTCTGTTATAAATTCTAGATGTTTTGCATGTGTTCTACTTACGAGCCGAGCTTATGCCTTGTTGGTAATTCATCTCGTGAGCCTAGTCTGATCAAGTTCTTTCATTTGGGCCCTTGTCAAGTCACCCATGCATAGAGAAGATACGTTGTCTCACTATGGGAGCTCCTCAAAATGAAAGACAGGGCCTGTGAGGCAGTTGAAGCGCCAAGCTTGAGCCCCGAAATTCCTAGGACTCATTCTTATTTACAGTGGGTGTTCCTGAGGCTTCAAATGAATATTCCTACCTTCGCACAGAAATGATGGTATTGCCCCGTGCGAAGGCCAAAATGGAAGAAGTTACGTTGGATGGACACAGGTCGGAAGCCACGCTTCCTCAACAGTAGATACCATGGAGGAGAGGAAGGCCCAAGAAGAATAAGGAAGTTGGGGAATACCAAAATCCAATTGGATCGAGCACAAGATCATCTTCCGAGGAGTTACTAATGTGCATTATCTGGCTGGAGCCTATCAAAACCAAAAATTGGGGGAGTAGGGGAAGAACGAGGTGGACGGATGCCTCAGGTTCTAACGTTCAATATCCTAATCAACAACTAGAGTAGGCACAACTCTCTATTGCTAAAATCTACTAGGAAAATAGAGAATTACGATGGAAGTTGGTGGCAAAGACCCTTGAGGTGTCAGCACAACAAGGTTGTGAATGGAACATAACCTGGCTCAAGAGGTACCTTTGGGAAGTGCAAGATACGATCGTACAGCTGCGTGAAGTGCAAAGGGTGATGGAAGAACAAAATATGAAAACACCTCATAGAGCACGAAGCATCCGGGAAGAAAGTTCGCGCAAAGAAGAGGCATTATTGGTGAACTATGTTTTGTATTCTCAGACGTGACGTAAAATTTTGCTAGTTTCCCTTTTTTGTGAAAATTTTTGTGTTCTTAATGTAACCGGGTTGGTCGACCAAAGGGAGTAGACCGTGTCTACTATATGTAACCTAAGCTCGATGGAAATCTAATATATAAAGTCTCGAAACTTTGACAAAAGGGTTATGGTTGTAGCGGTTGAATGAATCGTTTCTTCTCTTTGCGTGTGTATCTACTGTATTCCTTGTCCAAATTTTCTTGTAGGTTGTTAGCCTTGATTTTATACTTAGTATTGCTCCGAGTTTCTTTTTATTTTCATTGATGTCCTTCCGCGAAAAACCTCCAACAACGATCGATTTCATCATACGACGCTAACATGGCATCGATGACTCAGGATACATGGTACTGAAGACCGAGAACTTAGCTCATGGTTAATGGTCGGACTTGGGACTTTGGTCAAGTCGAGCGCTCTAAGCTAAAATTGGGGTTGCCAATACCGAAAAGGTATTGGGGATCGATCTTCGTAAATAAACCTATCGCATAGTTTCCTTGTGAGTTATCGTCCTTGAAAACCTCTGATGCCAAAAATGTTTCGGAAGTCGACGATCGATGATATCATTTCTTTCTTCGCTCAACGCTTACTCTTTTCTCCCTTTTTCAACACTGAATGGAATTGGTTGTCGGTCATATCCTTAGGTGATGTTCGTCACGAAAGAACAACTTACGTTAGCCAAAGCCAATGAAGATCGGTGCTTGATGACCTTAGTTCTCTCATGTGATTTTCTCTCATCTTTATGTTCGACAACACAGGTATTCCAACAGAGTACGAGAGGCTCGTTGGAACTGTGAATGTGTCTGATGCTGATCTAAAGGATCAACGACAAGATCACCAGCTGCTTCTCATGTTGAACGGACCCATCTAGGAAGTGGTGGAGATGGTGTTGGTTCAAGTTCAAAGGAATCATCTAGAGGAGGGTGAGAAGGCAGAGGTGGATTTTCATCCTCACTTTCATCATCTAAAGAAGAAACCAGATCATAAGAAGGCACACATGTCGAAGATGGCTCGCAGGACAAAGAAGGCACAATCATCGAATTAGGCTCGCAGGCCAAGAGATTTTCATCAAATTTAACATCTCTTCTAATAATAATTTAATTACAATGTGATTGAAGAAGTCTGTAACCTTTGACATCTTCATAATAACCAACAAATATACACTTCTCACTTTTAGGCTGCAATGCTTTCCTTTTCTTATCAGGAATGTGAGCCCATGCTATACTTCCAAATACACAGAAGTGACTTACATCTGGTTTAATTTTAATCCAAGCTTCTTCCGATGTTATATTTTTAAGAGCCTTTGTGGGAGTGCGATTTACTATTTAATTTTCACAGTTGATGGCTTCTGCCCAATACTTTAGACTTAATCCCTTAGATTGGATCGTACAATTAGCCATTTCTTTTAATGTCCAATTCTTTCTCTCAACAACACCATTTTGTTGTGGTGTATATGGAACAGTGTGTTTCATTTGGATTCCCTATGTAGTGCAGTAGCTTGTAAAATTATTGTTCACATATTCGCCTCCATTATTTGTTCTTAACCTTTGAATTTGATGTACAGATTGCTTTTCTACAAGGGCCTTGTAGTCCAAAAACTTGTCAAAAACTTCACTCTTGAGTTTTAAGAAGTAAACCCAAGTACATCTAGAAAAGTCATAAATGAAAGTTAAGAAATACTTGCACCTAGAAAAAGAAGCAGAAAAAAGTGGACCACACAAATCACTGTGAACAAGCTTCAAAGGACCGAAGGCATGCCAAGAGGCATGTTTGTCAAAATCGTCTCGATGATGTTTGTCGAGAACACAACCGGCACAAACACCATCTCTGCATGAAACAAGAGGAAGACCAGTCACCATCTGTTGATTACATAGTTGCTGCAATGAGCGATAGTTTAGATGACCAAACTGTTCATGCCAAAGTTTGCTCAAGTCATCGCTATGAGCAACAAAAACTGNAGCTCCAAAGGACCCGAGGTGTGCCAAGAGGCAGGTTTTTCAAAACTATCCCGATGATGTTTGTCGAGAACACAATCGGTACAAACACCATCTCTGCATGAAACAAGAGGAAGACCAGTCACCATCTGTTGATTACATAGTTGCTGCAATGAGCGATAGTTTAGATGACCAAACTGTTCATGCCAAAGTTTGCTCAAGTCATCGCTATGAGCAACAAAAACTGATGAAAAAGTTGATGACCCAAAGTTGTCAAACATGTACAACTTGGTAATATCATCATCAATTCCAGTTGCAAGAACATGCTTAGGATCTTTTAGATCCTTGATTACAACTTGGTGAGGTGAAAACTCGACGGTTTTACCTTCACCTGAATGAGTGATTTGATATACTAATAGAAGGTTACACGAAAGACTTGGAACACATAATACATCATTGAAATGACCATTATCTACTTGAACTGTTACAGATCCTACAACACTAAGAGATCTATCATCACCAACAAATATTTTCTTGGTGTTACATTCATTTGGAGTGGAAAATATGGCTTTATCCTTAGCCATATGATAAAATGCTCCTGAATCAATAAACCACTCATCAGAAGAAGAAGTAGTAGTAGATTTTGAATTGAAGGAGAAACCATAAGCAGAAAGTGCATGTTTGTGAGAAGAAGTAGAATCAATACTGATGTTGTGCTTCTACATCGCTACTTCTAAAGTTGCCATCTTCTTGAAACATTTGGACTCATCATGACCATCTTTATCACAAAAGTTGCAGTGTCTGTTAGTATTCTTAATTTTATATTTTCCTCCTTTGTCACCAGTAGGAGATGAAGTTGTTTGAACAGGTTTGGGACCCTTATGTTGTGTGTTGTTGTAGCGAGGATGTTTCCTCTTGGGATGCTTGGGTTTATCTTTCTGTTGGGCAACTAAGACTTTGTTGGAGGGACCTGCAGTGTTGATCACTCCAAATTGTACAAGCTTATCTTCCTCTCAAATCAAAGAAGCACAAAAGGACTCAAGACTGGGTTTCTCATAAGATTCTTCCCCTAGATCCTCTCTCATGGCATAAAAGGTAGATACAAACACAGAATATGCACTACCTAGCTTAGAAAGAATAAGATAGATGCAACGCTCTTCCTCCATCTTTATCTTACATTCTTCACATAAAATTATGAGTGTT
>SNQJ01S0073723.1:61171-83057 GCA_010110895.2 Picea sitchensis
GATTTTACAAGAGAGTTTCTCACAATCGATCATCGGAAAATGACCCTCCATGCTCTTTAAATAGAGATCATGGACCAATCGGGTGTTAAGCCATGGATCAATGGTCGTTAAGATCAAGGAGAGTATGAACCATCGGATCACTCTATGTCGGGAACATATCGTGATCGTCGGATTTCTTAACTACAAATGCATAGTAATTCATACTAAAGAAACACACTAGAAAACACACTTTTACCTAACAACAAAATAGACCAAGTAGATCTTACTAACTCCTAAGTGTCTAAATATCCTAACACTTTAATTCTTTCCGATGTCAAATTTTAGCGCATCGGGGAAATGTTTCGGCTGTTGATTCTTTAATTAAATGTTAGTCTTTTAATTCACAGTGATTTTCACATGTTCAAGAAAACTTTTAAGGACTTAATGAGAATCAAAATGATAATCAAAGGCAACATTTTTCAAAACGAAGACAAATCGGACAGTGAAAAATAACAAGTGGTACCCAAAAAGTAGGATTTGTCATGGAATTTTTAGGGTGTGTTGAGTGCTCAACAAAACCTGTCAGAAAAGGAGTTATAGCAAAAATGACATACCTTGTTGAATTATGGATTATTCTAGAGAGCGAACTTGTAGAGTGTGCCCCACACAGAATATTTGTTTTATGGATTTGAAAATTGCACAAATAATACTACTAACTATAATATAACCAACACATTTGATATTTCTCAATTTGGATCTGTTATGAAGAATTTATGACGTTTTTACCCGAAACACTTGTTTTAGACTAGTTTCAGGACTAGCCACAAACCCTATTTTCCACGGAGTGTAACTTTAAATATACAATGACCCACAAGCTAAAATTTGTACCAAATCTACTTTGATATGTTTCCTAAACGACCTCCCAATTTCACGGTCTGAATAATTTTGAAAAAAAATTATTGCGAAAATGGTGAGACTTCCTGTAAATAACATACCTTGGAAAACATCATCAAAAGAATTTATCCTCCCTTGAATTTCGGCCGTGTTTACTTCACCTTCCCTCTGAAATTAGGCTTAGATATCCTTTGGTTACCCTAGTCACTTGTATATATTCAATATTCTCAAGTGTGATTGAAATGAGAGAGACTTTCCTCTTATTTATACTTTCATGTAGCTTCCTCAAGGGGTTACCTTTTAACCATCTTAACCCACTTTCCTTACTTTAGGGTTAACCCACTTCTAATTTCTCCATTAACTTTATTATTTAAATAATTTCTTTTGTATTCACTTTGAATTATAGTACACTCATCACTTCACTTTATCATTTACCTTCTAAAATATCTTAAACCACTTTTACTACTTTGACCTTTTGGGGCTTCTAGATGACTCATGAGGGTTCTCCAACTTCACATGGCCATAACTCTCTAACCGTGAGGAGTTATGTGACGTTCTACATACCACTGAAAATGGAATGACATGTAATATCCATATAGAATATTATTTCCTACAAATATATCAAAATGCATACCATTATCCATCAAACAAACTTGGGTCCATTACCCAAACCTAGGTTCTCCAACTTCTCATGGCCATAACTCTCTAACCGTGAGGAGTTATGTGATGTTCCACATACCACTAGAAATGGAATGACATGTACTATCAATATAGAATATTATTACCTTCAAATATATTAAAACCCATACCATTATACATGAAACAACCTTGGTTCCATTACCCAAACCTTTGTGCTACTAGAATTCGCTATCAGACTTTCTCCAAGGCTTGACATCAATCACTAAGGGTTAACATAAATCTACAATATCACTCTCCAATGGTTGAAATCAATGACAACCAATAATCCATACCAACTGTCCATCAACCTAAGCCAATTGTCTTACATGTACATTAGATGATGCATATTTAGTATGTTTCTCATAGTGATGTTATAAGTAGTATCTAATGGTGTGTTTCCTTATTTACATAACATGAACACTTTTCATTTATCTCTACTCAATATATTTTACCTGCAACACATGATCACCATAGAATTATACATTTCCTTTGTTTATTTATGAATTTCCTATATAGTTCCTATAGAAATTTTTGTATGACTATAGAATTTTCTATAGTAACACATAGTTCCCATATAATTGTTTCTAGTTTTTATTCACTTGAGTTATAATCATTTTTAAAAATTAGGAGTGTCTTGGACCAGAAATCACCTCATTTTCACTTCATAAGGGGTTATCTTGATTTCTTTTTCTTCAATTAAAATTATGCAATAGAGTATATTTTGAGTAGGGTTTTATTTGCTTCAAATTACTCAGATAATTGTCATCTCATTTCTTAGCATAATTGTCTTTTGATTTTGATCCAACAACTCATGTCATCTCACCTAGATTTGCAGCTTTACACTCTATTCCTTATAAAGTGTACCCCATCTTTCTACTAACAGGATAAGTGGGCAATGGTCACTAAGATTCTTGGTCCTTTCAATTCTACTTTGTAGTATTTTCCTCTAATTAATTTATATATTTTCCTAAAACTTAAACTTCGGGTTTTGTCTTTATGATTTGTTAATTAGTTGATTTATTTTGCTCTACCTTACTAAAGAAATTGAAGTGGTTCTTGGATAATATAATCTCTCCTTGTAGATAGATGCATGTGTGGGATCTACATACATAGTTCACAATACCTCTCAAGTTTGTATGAGCCCTAGATTGACATTTAAAGCAATATGAGTAAATGTGTACTTCATACTTATGAAATCAATATATATATATATTTTAATTTATTTAATAAAGCAACTTAAAAATCTCAGATACAAATACATATCCATTTATTGAGAAACCTAGGTGTAGTAATAAATTATAAGTACATCGAGAAGATAAGCAAGGAAGTTTTTTAATCCACCTTATCTAAGTTGCACATTCATAAGACAACTCTTCATGAACTCAATACGTATATCAATAGTCAAGAATTAACTTAGGACATCACATGGTGTTATGAGGAAAATCTCTCTATGGCATGGGGTATGTTGAGATTTGGTATCTTGGAGGTACTTCTGCATTAGCAGCACTCAACATGGGGAAGTGACCAAGTAGATTTTCTCCTAGTGACTTTATAATTGTAAAGTGACTTTATAAAGTGATTTTATAAAGTTGGGTCTTTTTATTTTTTAATTTAAAAGTGACTTTATGATGTTTTGAGTCACTTTAATGACTTAAGTGACCTCAATGAATGATTAAGTTGTGACCGTTGATCTCATAGTGGAAATATCTAATCTTGACCGTCAATCTCATTGGAAGACCAAGGGTTAGGGATGTTACATTTAAAATTTGATAAAAGCATCTCATTAGGAGAGGAGGGTGCACACTTTGAGGAGGGAGTTTTGGGAGGTTAAGGGTCACTCATCCAAAGATAATTTTTTAGCGTGGAGAAAGGAGAAGGACAACAGGCAAGGGAGGCACATATTTCATGAGAGGAAGAGGGCATGCATCCCAAGACAGTAGTTGTCGACTTACAACATGACCGTGCAATTGCTAAAGGAATATGTACTGTACGGATTTCTTAGAAGTACAATAGAGGTATGCATTGAAATCAAGGCTCTGATTTCAAGGCAAATTGTTGGGTTATATCTAAGTTTCCCTTTACTTTTGGTACTGAAATTTGTGCATAGTGTTCAAATAATGTTAATGTTGAAGTACATGTTGTACAGTTCAACATTATAACAGAAATTTCATGCAGTTTTATAAGCTGAAACTTGGCACAAATTTCTAGATTTTTTTGGCACAGTTTTTTTGAGTGTAGAAGAGGCACAATTTTCTGAGTTGGGTTATGTTATATCATTGTTGTAAATGACTGTTTTTATCTCAACATCTTTCTCTGGATCTTAATAAATAATTCTCCTCAATTTGTCACTATTTTCTGTGTTATTCATCTTAGGGTTTTACCCAGAATTTTCATGGTGCATAATCTGTATCTTGTCCACTATTAGTATATGATTCTACTGCATCTTAGTTCCAAATCTATATTGTTTAGTGTTTCTTCTCATTAAGTGCAGCTAGTTAAGGTTTTTCATGCTTGATTGTTGAGACTTAATTGGAGGCTGAAATATGGGTATGATATAGTGAATTTCTAAATTAATTTGAACATGGTATCAGAGCAGGTGCTCTGAAGATCAATGGGTAGAATTTGGCACGTGGGACAACAAGTGATTTGCTGGTACATTTTCTTGAAGAAAGGTTGAAAAGGTTCTTTGTCAGGTGGACAAAGATGACTTCGAGCATCATGTTTGAAGATAGATTGGAGGGGGTCTCCAACTACCTGCAGTGGAAGGTTAGAATCAACAGTGTTCTCAAGGAGAACACATTATGTTCGTTTGCAAACATTATTGTGCCTATACCTTCTTCAGATCCCATAGCTCTTGATGTTCATGAGGTGAGGGAAGCCAAGACTCAGAGAATCATCTTGGACGGGGTCAAATACCACCTTATTACACACTTGGATGAGAAGAAGACAACCAATGAAATGAGGTTTTCACTTAAGGGCTTATATGATGCTAAGAACAAGAACCAAAAAATGGCTCTCCGGGAGAAGCTCCATGGAGCTAGGATGGTCAAAGGAGAGAGTGTGGCCACCTACCTCACCCAGGTTGCATTGGTGAAGGACGAGTTGGAAGATGTTGGAGAAGTCATTCCTGACTCAGAGTTGGTGTGAATAACCCTCAAAGGCTTCACCAAGGAGTGGGAGTTTTTCGTCAAGTGTGTGGTGGGGAGAGAGAAGCTACCTGACTGGAGCAGATTGTGGGATGATTTTACACATGAGGAGATCCAGGAGGGGTCTCGGGAAAAGGCATTGGATGGTGTAGACGATAAGAATGTTCCTCTTGTGGAAAATGGGAATGAGAAGAAGAAGGACATGAGTAAGGTGAAATACTTTGCATGTCACAAGACTGGCCACTATGTTAGTCAATGTCCGAACAAGAAGAAGAAGAAATCGAAACCAGAGGTGTCAGCTTCAGCAGAAGTTGCAGAGTTTACTGAGAGATATGAGAAAGAGATCTCTCTCATGACTGGTCCCGTGGGTAGTGGATGCCTAGCATTTGAGGACATTGAGTCTTGGTTTGTGGACAGCTGATCCTCTTGGCACATGACCAGGTTGAGGTCATTTTTTCTCGATCTTACAGAGATAGACTCAGATTGTAGAGTGAATTGTGGAGCCGGCCCACAACTTGCAGTAAAGGGGGTTGGAAGGGTGAGATTCCAACTAGAGTTAGGAGGTATTCTGGAGGTTGGCAAGGTGTTATATATTCCAGAGTTGACAATTAATTTTCTCTCAGTGTTATCGTTGGATGAGAGTGGATTTGGAGTTGTCTTCTATGGTGGACATGTGTTTCTATATTCTGTAGGAGCAACTGCTGACACAACAGTGATTCTTGGTATCAAGTATGAGCACTTGTATAGGTTGTTGGGTAGACCTATGTTGGGGTCCAGTGGATTTCTGGACTCAGATTCTGTGTCGGAGAGTTGATAGGTAGCACAGGAGAGAGAGTTGATCCATGGGACTCAATATTCTTCAGGGACTCTCAAAGGACTCAAAAGGCATGAGTCGACATAGATGGATGCTCAAGAGAGTGTGCAGTCTCCTAGGAGCATGTATTCAGTTCATGGTACAACAGAGGTAGCAGAAGAGGCTTCCAGTGCAGTGGGAGTAGTGGCTTCATGTTCAGAGGGAGAAGAGACTTCTAGTACAGAGGGAGCAACTATGGAAACTAATGAGATGGAGATAGATTATGGTGGTGATACCAGAAGTACCTCTCTCGCTAAGAGGGAGTGTTGATATTTGGTAGCTTGGAGGTAGTTTTTCATTGGCAGTGCTCAGCATGCGGAAGTGACCAAGCGAATTTTCTCCTAGTGACTTTATAAAGTGATTTTATAAAGTTGGCTCTTTTTATTTTTTAATGTAAAAGTGACTTTATGATGTTTTGAGTCACTTTAATGACTTAAGTGACCTCAACTAATGATTAATTCATGACCGTTGATCTCATGAGGGAAAGATCTAATCTTGACCATCAATCTCATTGGAAGACCAAGGGTTAGGGAAGTTAAATTTAAAATTTGATAAAAGCAACTCATTAGGAGAGGAGGGCGCACACTTTTAGGAGAGAGTTGTGGGAGGTGAAGGGTCACTCATCCTAAGAGAATTTTTTAGCGTGGAGAAAGGAGAAGGATGGCAAGAAAGGGAGGCACATCTTTCAAGAGAGGAAGAGGGCATGCATCCCAAGATAGCAGTTGTTGATTTAGAACAGGACCGTACAGTTGTTAAAGGAATCCATACTATACAGGTTTGTTAGAGGTACAATAGAGGTATGCACTGAACTTGAGGCTCTGATTTCAAGGCAAATTTTTGGGTTATATCTAAGTTTCCCTTTACTGTTGGTACTAAAATTTGTGCACATTGTTCAAAGAATATTCATGTTGAAGTACAGGCTGTATAGTTCAACATTATAGCAGAAATTTAATGTCGCTTTATAGGATGAAACTTGGTACGGATTTCTATATTTTTTTGGCACAGTTTTTTAAGTGTAGAAGAGGCACAATTTTTTGAGTTGGGTTTTGTTATATCATTGTTGTAAATGATTGTTGTTATCTAAGCATCTTTCTCTGGATCTTAATAAAGAATTCTCCTCAATTTGTCACTATTTTCTGTGTTATTCTTCTTGGGGTTTTATCCAGAATTTCCATGGTGCATAATGTGTATCTTTTCCACTGTTAGAATATGAATCCACTACAGATTTAGTTCCAAATCTATATTGTTTAGTGTTTTTTTCTCATTAAGTGCATCTAGTTAAGGTTTTTCATGCTTGACTGTTGAGAATTAATTGGATGTTGAAATCTGGGTATGATATAGTGAATTTCTGAACCAATTTCAACAAGGTAAACCACAACAGACGTAAATGATTGCATAAATCAACTCTAATCTCAAGTATGCTATATAAATAAATATGATAATAAGACAAGATAAATATCCTACCTCATCCAGATGTTCGGTGAATTCCATTGTTGAGCACTTGACTCAAAGCAATACACTTGCAACTTGTCCTCAACAATCAAGAAACATAAGCATATGATAATAATATATAAAGTTAGCACATTCAATAGCATAATCCATCAATATTCATAAGGAATATGTCCATGGAATAAAAATTCAAATATTTTCAAGACATTAATTGGACGAGAAAAGTGTATTTCTATTAAAATGTAATCAACATAAGTTTATGAATTACAAACTTCCATTTCGGCATGGTTCGAAACCGAGAAACTAAGTCCCTTCCAGCTGGGCCTCCACCACTTCAATCCTCCACCAAAGGAAATCCCATATAAGAGAGGCAATGAGGTTCCCAATCAAGTAGGGCAGATCTTGGGGGTTGAACAATGTGTTTAGACTTGAAAGGATAAAGGGATGCAAACTCAATATGAAGTGAATAATTTCTCCATAGTAACTTTTCTCTCAAAGTTGAATTCTTCTCTCATTTTCCACATCTTGGATATGGCCCATTTATAGGCTTAAAATGGAACTGAAGGGATGAGTCAGAACGTTTCCAGTATATGGAAGGTCAAGGATCATGGATCTCATGACGTGACATGGAAACCTAACACCATTTTTTAATTTTGGGCAAAAAACCCGATGTACGGGGGTTGTAATGGTGCAACCTACATATACGCATGATGCATAATAGTTACGGTGCATATATGTGGAAAAATACTATTTGTACCTCTGGGAACTGCAAAAGGGGACTTCAAGTCTGCATAAGGAAATGGAAAAATGCCTTCTGATAAAATTTGCATAGGGTGAGGAAAATCTTGCTATAACAGATGCCCCTTAATGTGTGAGGTTAGAGGAGTATTTGTGATGGCTGAAATAAATTATAATACCCATAAGTGGAGTAATGGGGACCCAACTGGATGAACTATTTTCTCATGAGAACACTACAATATGCACTAAATTTGCACACATGGTTGCCAATTGGAATTACACTGTAGATCCATGTGAAAATATACCAATTCATGACCATGAATAGGAAATACAAAGGTGGCTACATGCCAAAGGTTGTCATAGTCACGAACAAGGCCTAGTTAAACCAGTCTCAAAATCAATATAAAGATATCTATATACAATGGAGTACAATATGATCTCCCATGATCATTGAAGTCACATAGGTATTGGCCCAATGAAAGATAGAAACAACTCAAGAAAGATACGACTATGAATTGATGTCTTCAAGTATTCTACACGATCCACCAAAGGTGGAAGTCTACATTGTGTGAATAAACGATTTGAGGTCGAACACAATGAGACTTTGTTTGATTACTGGTCATTAAGGTATATTGTTAACAAATTTGAGATAGACTTATCAATAATTAAAGTAGGTATCAAGGCACTGAGAACATTCTTACAAGTGTAAATAAATGTCTTGAGGTCGAACACTTGAAGAATCCATCGATCATGAGACATTGATGTATTCCCAACTGTCGATGGAGGGAGAACTTGCCACTAATGACTACAAGCCTCTAAGTACTCATAAGACTCTAGGCCTCATTTCCAGAATAGATGGGTTGAATTTGATGGAAGGAGACCCACTTAAAGGAGAGAATTGAGGCATCTCTCATCATTCAACATGAGGTACAAAGCAGGAGCTTGATGATTTGGAGGAAATCGGATGAAGAACATGTTGATGAACCAACGAACATGTGTGTCTTTCCCGTGTTCCATATGCAAGAGGTACATGAACAATACCCTGTGAATAGTGGCCAATAAGGAAAACTTCTAACAAAGTTGGGGAAACCACCAATAAGGATAATGGCATCCAATACATTGCATGAATCCCAATGTGTGGATAGATTTCTTGTTGTCAAACATAAGGGAACCCCCCCAGTCAACGACCAATGATGAAATGTTGAATATTGGGTTCAAGGTTACCTACCAATGATGAAAGTAGGACCAGGGTGCACGATAGGACTACTGCTTCGTGTAACTCTGAGACACACTGAGTGTATGGTCAACATGAAAAGTCAAGAGTTCTGACGAATGGACAACACCGGTTGATAGACATCATTTGAACAAGAGCATGAGACATATGGAAGACTCTGGTAGCATAGACTCAATGATGAAACTTTGTGATGCAGGAGGCATCAATAAAACTCTCCATAGGGACTGGAAGAGTAACTAGTCAGGGGAGGAAACTCTAAGTAATGAGCTCAGCTTCCTAAGTTCATTCTAAACCCAAAATTTTGATGACAAGTGGACTCAAATATTTTTTCTCTATTCAAAGGTGACACGATTACTGCCAATATAAGATAATATTCTTTTCTCGCCCGTCTTGTTTTTTGTTTTTTCATATTCAAATGAATGTTATGATACAGAGGAGGAAACGAGTGTCGCAAGTAAGCAACTAGTTCCAACAGTGGAACATAACTATGCTCAATGCAAGGAGGTGCATCCAGGATATGGACACTCAAGGGAATGTTTCCTCTTGGGTATAGGGTGTCAATATGCAAAGGATATAAACAAGGATCTGCTTGGTTGATGATGCAAATTGTTGTGATAAGATTATAATGCGAAAGTGAGAACCGAAAATAGGCTCAATACTGCAACAAAGAGAATGAGGTGCAATTACAACTTAATGCCAAAAAATTTCATTTTTCATAAATTTAGTCTATTGGTTTGAAAAAGGGGTAAACTTATACCAATTAGACGTCCTTTCCATTCCAATTTACAAGTGTGAAAGTGACAATTTCACTCGACAATCTTTTTGATTTTTCAGAGAGTTGGAAAAGATCTTAAACTAGACTCGTTAGGAGTTTTCTAAGAGGAATTTAATGGGGGAGGCCACGGTTCCCGCGCATAATTTTTTTGAAAGGTCAACAACTGACGAACAACTTACATAAGCTTGGGAAAACCTAGAGCTTTCCAAGTAGAGGGGGATAAAATACTCGCGGAGGTTACCTTTTCAATGATATATCGAAGAATGCCTCTTATTTGAAAGGGAATAGGAGAAGGAATTTGATACCTCACAAGATCATCCTAGTCAAATGGAACCTCTCTAAGACTTGGAGGGAGAGTACTCTGGCAGAGTAAAACTCGCCCTTGTTCAAAAGGTACCATACTAGAAATGTTAATGACATGGTCAAAAGAAGCTTCACTCCTCAAAACAAGAGCGGTGTTGGGAGAATATTGCATCAACATGACTGTTGTGTCAATCAAAGGAGAAATAGAGTGTTGGGAAACCAAAGACTACTCTGAACCCTAATGGTTCTCAGACAAGGACTGCAATTCTTCTACTATAACAGGAGTAGGTAACAAGCGAGTTAAATTACCTCCTTTGCAAAGTATACAAAGGAAATTGAGCTTACATCCTATACATCGATGATTCTCAATCATATGAATTGCCCTAGATTCACTCCCAATGGATGGTGACATGATCTTAGTGTGGCTGCCAAAGGTTGGTGGTGCATCTCCCACATGATGTATAGAGGTTGGTGATGACTCTCCAACATTGTTGACTAGTGTTGGAGATGTGATGTTAGTATGACTCATGGCTACTAGAGTTATTCCCCAAGCATGACTTGCAGTAGTTGGACTGGAAACGACGGTCGGTTGTGACATTTGAGACCAACGTCCCGGGAAAGACTGGTTTTGTGAAATTGCAGGCTAGGAGGGATTTTGGTCTACACCCTGTCTCTTCTTGGAAGGGTAGTATCCTCCTCCCAATTGATCCATAGAGGTTTGTAAAGGCATCATCATTGAAGCACATGTTTGCAAAGAGAAAAAGGCGTGACATGGGTTACTCAGGTGAGGATATATATTTCCCCCAAACGAAGGGACTCCATGAAGGGTGTATCTCGTACCATAAAACTGACTCCCTCCATATGAAATAATAGAGGATAGATGGAGGTTCGTCATGGGAAAATTATTCGTAGGAACTGGCATAATGGATGAAGGATATATGGACAGGGTGTGATAAGTAGAATAACCACCCATTTGAGCACTTGGTCCAGGAACAATGAAGCTAGGATTGGATCCATAAAGAGGAAGATTACAACCTCCCACTATGAGAGTTGGTTGAGGGATATGGCTCCCATCAAATGAAGATGTAGAAAAAGGAGTCATCATGCCCCCAGATCCAAAACTAGGATTCATATAAACATGTGAGGGAGATGATGGAAAGGGTGAAAGCATGTTTGGAATATCAAGAGGAGGATTATTAGAGACCAAAGCTATTTACTAAGTATCATGATTTTGTATACCATTATGAAACACAAACAAATTCTTCGCCATGAAATGAGTGAATGTCATTGGGGAGGTAGCGCTAAATGAGGGAGTCAAAGGGACTCCAATATCCATTTTAATGAAAAATCATGACGCAACAAAAAATCCTAAGGTCAAATAATGATCAAAGAGCACACCAAAATAAACAAAAGGCCAATATGCACACAAACAGGATAACGTGGTTGAAACGACCCTCCCTCCCTAAATTAGGTATGCCTTTCTCAAGAGGGGCCTGAGACTCCCTGCCAAATATCGGAGGTATCAGAATCATTTATAAGGGCCCTCATGGGATTAACAACCAGTCGGTTAGATCCTCTTGGAGAGGTAATCCTCCATAAATACTATGTGATGACCGACCCTTATCTGACCCAAAGTACCTATAGAATAACCCTTAGAAGTATCCTATGTGGTACTTATGTCAAGCAACTAAGAAACCACAATATAACCAATGCATAGGAGAACAGATGTAAGTCAGTTCTACCGTATGGGTAGGGTAAGAAAGCCTGAAACCTTGAAAGCACCACCTCTCACATAGGTAAAGGTACTAGCATTATACCCATATATGAATAGATCCCCATAAATATATCTGATGTTAAGAAGGTATTAGGGGTATATCCCCTCAACCAACCTCAATCGACTTCGTTCTTAACTCCGGTGTGAGCAGAGCCTCTTGACGTCACCAATTATACAATAGATTTCACCAATCCCTTAGTTAGACACATATGTTGATTTAATAGCCTTGGAGAAGTTTACTCACAAAATCCTATTCCACGACTCTAAATCCCAAGCTAGTTTGTGCACCCTAGAAAATAAAATTGTTTCTAATCAATTTTAAATTATCAGTGTTGCTTTTAGTGGCCTTGCTTACTAAAAAAGGTACGGTAGTGGAACTGATGAGGTTATGAATTAGCAAGTAAAATAAATGAATATGAATAAAATGCAAAGTCTTAACTTCAATTCCTAATAAATGATAATCTTTTCAAAATGCAACTTTCAATTTAATTATGCAATTCAAAATAAGATGCAATATTTCTGTACATGTACTAATATCAACGATAAGAACCCAAAAGATCAAATGCCAACAATGCAAAATGTTTAATATTTTTTTATTTTCAATATAAAAGGATGAAAATGCAAGGACTAAACAACAACTTGATATAAAGATTCTACTGAATGCAATCAGACACAAACCAAGTAGGATACCAAGAAGAAAACACCCATCCCAAGATGCAAGGACAATCAATGAAAATGATGATGAGAAAGGCACCGCCTGAAAAATCAACCAAAGAAAGGTTTCCTATCACTCTGCAGGCAATTAACAGTCATAACAGAGACCTAAGAAGACTCAGGAACCATCAAAACTTACCTAGTAAACATCAAACTCAGCAACCAAGCATAAAATAATGATGTACACAATTGTTCAGGATAAAGTCATGTATATACATTTCTTGCAGAATGACATCATGCGTATGTACGCGACTGCCAGGTAAATGCCCACGTATATGTATTGAAAAACTACCAAGTTAAGGATAAGGCTAAGAAACTCAGACTCAAAATGAACAGAGGCTTTCAAGCAATTAGACAACAAGAAACTGAATATAAATGAGAGCAATCAAAGGAGAAAAACACTCCAAACCATGAAAATAAGATTCTATCCCCAGTATGGTCGCCAATTCTATTACGAGAAAAATATCTCTATGGCATGGGGTAAACCACAACAGACGCAAATGACTACAGAAATCAACTCTAATCTCAAGTATTCTATATAAATAAATATGCTAATAAGACAAGATAAAGAGCCTACCTCATCCAAACGTTCGATGAAGTCCACTGTTGAACACTTGACTCAAAGCAATACACCTGCAAATTGTCCTCAACAACCAAGAAACCCAAGCATATGGTGAAAATATATAAAGTTAGCACATTCATTAGCATAATCCATCAATATTCATAACAAATATGCCCATGGAATAACAATTCAAATATTTGCAAGAGATTAATAGGACGAGAAAATAGTATTTCTATTAAAATGTAATCAACAAAAGTGTATGAATTACAAAATTCCGTACCAGCACAGTTTCGAAATGAGAAACTAAGTCCGTTCCAGTTGGGCCTCCACCACTTCAATCCTCCACCAAAGGCAAGCTCATATAAGAGAGACAATGAGGTTCTCAATAAAGTAGGGAAGCGCTTGGGGGTTGAACAATGTGTTCAGACTTGAAAGGATAAATGGATGGAAACTCAATATGAAGTGAATAATTTCGTCAGAGTAACTTTGCTCTCAAAGTTGAATTATTCTCTCATTTTGCACAGCTTGGATATGGCCTATTTATAGCCTTCAAATGGAACCAAAGGGCCGATTTAGAATGTTTCTAGGATATGAAAGGTCAAGGATCATGGATCTCATGATGTGACATGGAAACCCGAGACCATTTTTTAATTTTGGGCACAAAACCCGTTGTACGCAGGTTGTAATGGTGCAACCTGCATATATGCATGTGGTATAATAATTAGGGTGTGTATATGTGGAAAAATACTATTTTTATCTCTAGAAATTGCAAAAAGAAACTTCAAGTCTGCATAGAGAAATGGAAAAAAACCTTCTGAACAAATTTTCACAAGGTGAGGAAAATCTTGCTATAACACATAGTAGAGTATTAAATTTCGTTCTAAAAACTTATTTTAAAAAAAAATTAATTAATTGCAACAACACAAAAATTTGTCTTTAAACCCAAGGTTATTTATCAATAGTCATATAATACTTCGCAAGTACTATATTAACTTAACCTTAACTTTTTGATTATATTCTATATTTACTCACATAAAAACTAGTATTATTTACTTATTAGGTTGTAAGTCAAGTGTAATTACCAATTACATCATGAATGCCTATGGTCAATATATTTCTATGAATTTATGACCTGTATGACGTCATGAGTCATACTAGTAAATAATTTTGTTAAGACTATCATGTTATTTATTGAAGCTTTAAATTAAGCTTTATAACTAAATGTTCGTATATTAAATTATCTACAAGTTTAGTAGATACTCTAATCTACTTTCTAAGTTCTAAGCTTCGTCAATCGATTGAATTCATATCTACAAATTTCATTGTTACTTTCTTTAAAATATTTTAATTTAACTACCATCATTAAAATTTAAAAATTAACAGGACCCACCTCGGGTAAATAGAGTAACATAGGTCAACCAAAATCAATTTTGACAAGAAAATATAAGGATCAACTTCGAGAGAATTAATATTTTACACAGAAATCGATTTCGTAAAAACTCCACAATATAAATTAAGTATTTATTAATTAAATATAAAGGTTTATGAATGAGGATATTATTCAATTACATTGATATTACTTAATATCTTAATTATATGGATTATGGATTATGTCTAATGGTTAAAAACATATATTTCCTTCTACGAGGTCACAAGTTCAAATCCATGTGGGATAGGGTAGAGTAGGGTATGTATACTTTCATAGAATTTTCAAGTCATACACCAATTTAGTGTTTAACTTGGCAGACCATTAGGACAATTCTACAAGATATTTTGGAAATCCCCGCTCATCACTTTAGACTGAAGTGGCTTATGTCTCGAATAGAGAAATACTGGCGTTAGGGAGAAGTTTCTAGTTTAGTTATGTGATTCCATCCTCAAACCTTGTTCTACTCTCGAGTGCATCTATCTCAGGAACTAGACTCTTCTTATCCTTTGCTAAAAGAATGAATAAAGAATTATTCGTTTAAGAAAAAGTTTGGAAATCAAAGTATGTATTTAACCATGTATGCACTCTTAGTTACAATTACTATCGGTTTTTCACTCCCAACAGTAAAGCAGTATGTATTTTATGTTCTGTATTGAATCATACTCCTCAAATAAAACATACAACAGTTTTATGCAATGTTCGAATGTAAAAAGGCGGTTTTCTCGTCAGTCTACTTTACACAATACACAACCCCATGAAACAAATAGAATGAAGGCTCTCCTTGAATGTGCGTGGAACTGGAGGACTTCACAAAAGAGCCTCCTTCCGAAAGCTCCTCGACTTCACCAAACCAAATATCATTTTCCTACAAGAGACTCTTACTTTTGATCACATTTCCAGGGCTTTTATCCATTCCTTCTGTTCATCCTGGTTATCGGCGGCGGTCAGCTCNGCAGTCATCAGAAATGAAAGGAACCTAATGCATATATAAGAAGGTTATAATGATCAAACATGACACATACCATGATACCTTGGACCAATTACCTCATGGAGCAAGAGTCCTCTCCGATGCAAGTCCAAGCCGATGGTGATGGATGCTGCTGCTGCTGACAGGACAAGTCTAGAAAAGAAGAGAAGGATGGGCCCTCCAGGGCCATGCTCAGGTCAATCCAGCTCTCGACACTTCATGTCTAGGACCTGTGGGGCTCGAGACATGATCTCCTAGTTATCCCTAGATATCGGGGATAACAAGCCACATTAACAAACAAAAATATATATATATATACTTTTTTAATGCATTTAATGTATTTATTGATATATTTAATGTATTGATTTATTAATTTATTATTACCTTACCAATGTATTTATTAATTAATTAATGCATTACACTATTAATCTATCAATCATTTAATATGTTACATTAGACATTAATTTAAATTAATATTTTAATTTATAAATGTTTATTATATATTATATTGATGTTACATTACACACATCAATGTATCATTGTAGGAGTACTTTAATGTATTAATATATTACACATTAATGTATTATACATTAATTTATTAAAGTATAATATTAATTTATAATACATTAATGTATTATACTTTAATATATTAATTTATTATACTTTAATACTTTAATGTATTATATTTACATTAATGTAATAATTAATTCAGTATACATTAATGTAATGTATTACTAAATACATTAATACATTACATTATCAATGTATCAATAAATTAATACTTTAATTTATACATTTTTTTATTATATATTAAATTGATATTTATATATTAAATTATCATATTAATTAAATGTATTAATATATTAATTGTTGTTCCCAAGGCATGTCCACCGTCAACTAGCAACAACCACTTTATAAAAGTGGTTGATATACGTCGATCGGTGTTATTTTTCACATTTCCAAATTAATGGTGTCGATCGACGTATATCAACCACTTTTATAAAGTGGTTGTTGCTAGTTAATATAAATGTGCAATTTCTCTCTGGAAAAAAAGAAGCTACCATGATATAACAAATGGTAAGGTTGGTTCATAAGAGAGGTTTTACCAAAAAAATTACAATTTCTTGAAAGGATTTACGATTACTTTTGAAGAGAGAGAAGTAAAATAAATTTAAAGTTTTTATGTTATTACTATTCTTTTATACAACCTCGTGAAATCTTAGAGGCCACAAGTTGGTTATTGGCAGCTGAAAGAAAAAGTGATTACATCAATTTCAAACTGATGAATCTATGAACTATATTTTATTCTCTTATTTAATTTTTAACATTGTAATAAAAAACCTAGCTATTGGCAATTAAATTGGTGTGTTCCTTATGCTTTAAGCTTTAATTCCATAACCTTTTTTTCGACAGGTTTGATTTTAGCGGAAGGGTATTGATTGATTGATTTTAATGACGTCCCATGAGGTTGAACAGTCTAATGGACCAAAATAATAACAACCTTCATTTTCCCACTCTTTTCAATGTCGAATCTTCTGTTGTGAATCTTGACTAGAAGACTAGCAATCTAGTTGATCTTATCCCCGTCAAATAGCTAGTGCATGTTGTCGACCTTTGTTTTCATACTGACCGTGAATATCCTTGTAGGCTACACATTCCATGACAAAGTGTCACTCCGTCTCCACCACACCCTTATTGCAGAATATGCATGCCCCTAAATATGTTTTCTCACTATGATCACAATTTGGGTTAAACTCCTTGATGTAGTATACTTTTTTATTCCCTCTATGATTGGTCCACATGGTAGTCCTAACTTTTTCATTCACGCACTTTTTTATTTCCTCCTTGGTGTTAAGACATTCATGCGGCTTGATATTCCACTTACTCAACCACTTTTTATTTTGCTTCATCCAAGTTTTCTTCCTACTGTATTGACCTAAGAAATTAATATAAATTGTACTTGTATATGTCCCTCACTTTCATTTTAAGCATAACATACTGAAATTGTGGAAAAACAAGCAGACAACTTTTTTTTAAATGCATAGACTTAATCTATAAATGGATTACTCTATTTTTTATTGACATTATTATCTTGGGAGGATTTTTATCCCAAATTTGGTAGTTGTAATTGCAATACTTTCAATTTACAATTTCAATCTTGTTTCACTTGTGAATTTTCCCTCTATACACCTCTCTACAACATGGCTTACTAGTTTGAATATGGTTTGCACTCGATCCGCCAATTAGAGTGGGTAAACAGGTCAATTCCTATAAGACTACTAGAAAAAGGAATTGTAGACTTCAAAAGCACCTCTATGATATTGTTGTAGAGAGAAGTCCTATTCTTTCTTTTGATTTTCAAATATATCCATTAAAAGTTATCAAGAAGATTTGGATGACCATATAATCTTTGCAGAAATTGGATCTCGTGATTTGGCTTCCTTAGACAAACAAAAGGGTTTATCGTTTCACATTATGACTAGATTACGTGGTATTTTGAAATACAAGAAAAATATAGAATTATTTGAAGATACTCAGGATGAAGAGTTGTGAGTGAATTCACTTTAGTTCGTGGGATTAACCCCAAAAAACTTTAAATTAGTGGGTTTTTCATTTATTTTTTATTTTTTAGAGCCATAAAAGAATCGTCTTGGGGAATATTCGTAGCCAAGCATTGCATGGAGGATTTGATGAAATAAATAATTAATAATCATCATACATGATTCAACAAAATCCCTAAAATTGAAGTTGTTGAACGCCCAACGACAAGAGTCTCCCTAGAGCATAACATAGGGATGGTGGCGACCTATACAAGCGCACAATACTGACAACATTTAATTAAGGTTAGGCCCACCCAAGGTTTGAGTCATAGGGTACAATGACTTAATAATTCTAAAGATATGATGTGCATACGACACACACAATAATCCCATACATTATGAGTTTATCTATTAAGCATCGAATCCCACTAAGCTTTAGATGGATTAACACAGAGGAACAAGTTTGCACAAAACCGCTTCTTCTTGGGATATCAATGGGTAACTTATTAACTGCTCATTGTATAATGCAATTGTTCACAAAGTAAGGTTGCATCAATGCGTGAATGGATAAATAAAACATGGTTTGAATTGGGTGGCAACAAAAAGTGAGAGCCTGGTTTGGAGAGAAGCGAAAATGGAGCGGGAATTTTATTTCAAACATCGGCAACCAGACAGACACAGATCCTACCTTCGTTACTTCCAGATTATCCTTGTATTGGAGCTAGCGATCCAGGCAACTCTTTAGTCCTTCAAGGCCCTGACCGCACCACATATCTCCTTTTCCGAACTGGTTACTTTCTCACTGCTGTTTGATAGCTTGTCAGTTTTTGTTTTTGTATCTATTGCACCGACTGGTCTACTGCTTTCCTTCTTTTTGTCCTCTAGTCCAGAAAGGGACTGCACTGTCTGGGTTGGTGCCATCTGCGTCCTTCACTGATCATTCCTTCCCGGGTGAAACCTGTGGGCCTACAACGGTCCCCAGACATCTTAATTTAAAATGAACGAGATGACTAATGCACTCTTGAATCCCCTTGATGAAATCATTTGGAAACAGACAGGTTTCTTTGAGCAAGTGGACTCCCTGGAAAGGCGGAATCTGTCTTCCCCCACTTGCCTTTCCTCTTTTCCTGCGGCTCCAGTGGTGTCAGATTTTCCAGCACAGTCTAGTGCGCCTCCCTCGAGATCTACTCCCCCTGTTCCCTCATCTTACCCCGATAAGCCTGAGATCCATAGGAACCCTATCACTGCTAGCCGTGTGCCATCCAAGGGACGCAAGGCTTGGAAGTCCAACCGGAAAAATAAGAGACTGGTTCTAGGTGACGATGTAGGTTTGGAAAACCTCTGTAAAATGTCTCTTTATGCTCTGGTAGGCCGATTCTCCTACAAAGCACTGAGCCCACCTCCTCTCGAGAACTGGGTTAAGACAGAGTGGTCTCCCATCATAGGTTACAGTCCGGAAATCCTGTATCTAAAGAAAGGTTGGCTTGGCTTCCTTTGCAAAACACCTGAAGATGCATCTTTTCTCTTATCCTCTTCATGGGTATTTGGAGGAAGCAGCCTAATGCTGAAGCGCTGGAGGATGGCGTTCAATCCAGATTCGGACTATTTTCAGTACAGACATTTATGGGTGCTCCTTCCGGGGCTCCCCCTACATTTTTGGAACAAAGATGCTATCAGAGCTATAGCTGAAACATTGGGGAAGTTTATCGCCTTCGATTCAGCTTCTCTTTCGGGCTCCTCGAGAAAGATGGGCAGGGTTCTGGTGGAGATCGACATTACTACAGGTCTGCCGGAAAACCTGGAGATCGTTTGGAGGGATCAGAAGTCTCTCCAACCCCTAGACTACCTTGGCATCCCATTCAGGTGCAACTTTTGTCGTGAAACTGGACATCTCCGCCGTAACTGTCCAGGTAAGACTGACTCTCTCCCCTCTGAAGAAGCTGAATTGCACCTTAACCCTCCGGACTCCATGGTTGCTGACCTTGCGCTCGAGCCTTCGATTTCACCCCTGAACTTTCCTCCCCCACCCTCTCCTGGTCACCCGGATTCATGGACATCAAAAATCTATAATCTTTGCCCATCTCTGTACAACTCGCTCACCTTTCCGGAAAGGGAGTCCATCAACCTTTTTTCTTGGCCAACGGCTACTCAACCCATTACCCCAGATCCAGTCCTAGGGGGTTCACAACCATCCTCCTCTCTTAGCATTTCCCTAGACTCCCATAAACAACCAGCCACTGACCATTCTCCCCCATCGACCCACCAGCCTCTGCAGCAACCTTCCCACACAGCTCTTGCGAGTGGGTTGGCCAGTTTCACAGTTCCTTTCGTTGATCCCACAGCGTCCCCTGTTTTTCTCCCAGGTTACAGTCAGCCGAATGAAGATGAGGATGCACTACTGTCAAATCTGGGCTCTGAGGCTCCTCCTCCTACTTTGATAGCCACTGCAACTCGGCTACAAGCCTACAGGGGGAATGAACTCATTACAGTTCTATCTGTGGAGGGTGCCTCCTCGTCACAGCCTTCACCTAAAGAACAAAGGTCCTTTGCTTGGTCGCGAGGCCTGGGAGTAGAGCTTTCTCCTCTTCAAACCAGAAGCTCTAGAAAGAAAAAAGATATGGTTGTTTCTCTACAGTCGACTCCTACTGACCCGACACAATCCGATAAAGCCCCCCTTAGAGCGTTGAAGGCTATCGCGCGTTCCAAATGATTGTGCTCTCCTTGAATGTGCGTGGAACTGGAGGACTTCACAAAAGAGCCTCCTTCCGTAAGCTCCTCGAAATCACCAAACCAAATATCATTTTCCTACAAGAGACTCTTTCTTCTGATCACATTTCCAGGGCTTTTGTCCATTCTTTCTGTTCATCTTGGTTATCGGCGGCGGTCAGCTCCGTGGGCAATTCTGGCGGGTTGTTGGTGGCATGGGATCCGGTTTTATTTGACTTGGTACCCTTCATCACTTGTGGTGGCATACTGCTGAAGGGTCGGTGTCATGCTATCAATCAAGAGGTCGCGTTTTTAAACGTGTATGGTCCTTGCCGTGACAGGATACTCTTCTGGAAGAGACTTGCAGCAAGTGGGTTACTCTCCACACCGAACCTTATCCTGGGTGGGGATTTAAACATAACCCTATCTTCAGACGAACACTGGGGAGGATCCCCGCTGACAGCAACTGATGGAGTGTTTTACAGAGATCTTTTTTCATCTTCAAATTTGATCGACATCCTGCCGAGTTCTATTGTACCCACATGGCGTAATGGGCGGCTCGGCGAGGAGGCAATAGCCAGCAGGTTAGACCGATTTCTAATCTCCGAAATTTTTATGACTTCCGCGTTTTTTCCCTCTTCCTGGGTCGAGTACCCTTTTTATTCGGACCACGCCCCGATCCTTTTAAGATTGAACAGTCCCCTACTGTCATTGTCTATCCCTTTCAAGTTTAATCACCATTGGTTAGAATCGGCAGACTATAACGCCCTGGTTCATTCAGTGTGGACGGATCCCAAATACCATTCCGAATCCAACCCTTAGCTGCGCCTCCAACGGAAACTCAAGGATTTAAAACTCTGCTCAAAGTCCTGGGGTCTTCAAAAGAAGAAATCGGAGGAGTCACATCTCATTAACCTTGACCTGGAGATTAAAGAGCTTATTCACCGGTCTACTTCTACACCCCTGTCTACTGAAATCTCTGTTTATTTAAGAGAGCTGGAGCAGCACAGAAAATACATATTGGAAGAAGAGGAAAGGGCTTGGAGACTTCGAAGCCGAGCAACCTGGCTCAAATGGGGAGATGCCAATACAAAAAAATTTCACAATTTAGCTAGCTTCAACAGGGACAAAAAACGAATTTGGTC
>SNQJ01S0073725.1:8045-45613 GCA_010110895.2 Picea sitchensis
GAAGCATCTGATAAATTTGAATCTATGATAGTGGAATATTATTAGACCGCTTAATCCTTTTTCTTGTAAAATTTTAGTTTGAATTAATCTGTTTCTTACCCTTATAGTAGGTTTATCATTATGGTTCTGATTAGGTTCATTCACAAGCATAGGGGAACCTTTTCTTTTTAGTTCGCCCACTACCTGTTCCAACGATTTTTTGGGTGAAAAAATACATCGTGATTTCTTATCCATGGGGGTTTTCAAAGAAATAGACACAGATTCATTAATTTCATAGCCATCAGGTGAATTGAAACCCTAACTTTCGGTCACAGGACTATCAAAATTAGAATTTACATTTAAAGGCAGGTTCACTGTATTGTCGGCCTAGGAAAAACCATTTCGGCTCAGGAAACCCTCCCAACTGTCTCCAATTTGTGATAGGTGTGATAGCAACAAGATTTTTATGAGCCCGTGATGAAATAGGTTCAATAGAGAATTCATGTTCCATCTCTTAAAGCATTTTGACATTTTATACAGGCTCATTAACAAGTAGAATGGCATGTTCAGATTAAACCCTATGAACAACATCAACAGTCGGATGAATCTCTGAGCAAAAGAAAAACAAAAAAATGCTTACCTCAAATGAAACAGAAATTCTGAGGTCTTTCCCTCTAAAGGTTGAGACGTATCTCTGAAACGATCCAGTTTATGGAGAAACTGTCCGCATGAACAATAAATGAGCCCATTTCGGAAATGGTTTTTTGACGGTTTCCCTAAATTGTTAACCATTTGCCCAGAAAACCTCCCGCAAAAACATGTCCCGGGTATGCAATTACGGGTTTAAAAAAAAAAAAAACTCAGACTCATTTGGTTCAATTCGAACCACATGAGCCATGGTCACTGTCAAATAGACACAGTATATATCACATGAGATAGGCTTCGATATCCAATAAACCAGTAGCAGAGAGAGGTCTGTGCAAACTAAAATGGCCCAAAAATTATGAAGTTTGGAGACTGCCATGCTTGATAAAACAAGTTTGGAAAACCGAAATACCAGAGGGCGCACAAAACTATGAGCCATTACACACAATGAATCTAAAAACCCTCAACTACTATTGAATTCCAGTTTGAATAATGAATGGGTTCATTAATGCACATGACATCAGGGTGAGGTATAGTCATGGGTACATCAGACCAGTACCAAGCGACATGAAAGTTGATATGACTGTTGAGGGTGTGAAGCACATATCAATGTAAATCCATTGTTTCACGCATTCATACATTTCAAAAATAAAACCAAACGATCAACATAGAACCGATTAAGTCATGATACCCATAATGCAATAAAAAATCATGGAGGTGAATTAATCAAAGAGTTTATAAGACATGAATCTTAGAAACCTATGGGTGCCTTCAAAGCACAAAATCTTAGGTAGGAAATTTAACTACACCAACATTACCCAAACCAATTTTTACTTTAAATTCATGCTTACATTCATGAATTTTAAAACAAAACCAATGAGAATTCAAATGAAAAACTCAATAAGATAAGTTTCACCCAATCATTGCCTCGAAGTCCCAAAAACATAAAATTTTATAAATATAAGGAGGTGGTAGCTTCAGAAAGGTATCATCTCTTTGTGGTGATTTTAATCATGATAAAAATTGACAGAATTAGTGGCTACCAACAATGGCAACATACTGGGCGAAGCAGTTATCTCTGCATAACCAAAAAATTTATGTTAGGGGCACAGATGAAATAAATTTTAGAGATGATTAATGACAGATCAAGCACTTCGATAGTAACTCAGAAAATAACACAGTCATAACACTGGATGTATTTTTGTTCGAAAATGCAATCTGGTATCTTATTTATATCACATGTGTAGCGATATTTATACAGAGGATTTTGATAGCATTGATAGGGCCACTGCTTCCAGCAGGCGTCCATAGCCTTGACAGGGATGTCATTTAACCCACTCTAGTACCTCTATCCTATCCAAGAGTCATCCATTCATGATAAAAAACATCTTCACACTTGATCAAATTAAAATGCATACTTGAGGATCTTCTTAAACCTGGCATTGCTTCATTGCCAACAGGCCTATTTAGTACCCCGACGAAGTTGCCTTGGTATCATGCATGCAGTTACCCACTGCCAGCAGACCTGTTCAGTGTTCGGGCGGGTTTACATACACTTCCCACACATTACAATGTTTTCCAACTCTCTAAAATTTGTTTATATTTTCCAGAACTTCATGATATTCAAGAGAGCGGGGTGATACTGAATATTTCATAATCTGGTAATGCAAAGATTGATCATTTAAGAATCATTTTTCTGTTTCGATGACTTCCATCATGATTTGGACAGTTAGATTTCTGTTAAGAAATCATCTCTAAGATGGGGAAACACACTGAGTTGTTCTCATTAAAACAGGGGCGGCATTAGAAGTTTGTTAAGGATACTCACATTTTCCTGTGATTTTAATGAGAAACTAGGAACACTATTTGAACATAAACTTCCCTTTGTTGATATGAGTTTTAGCACTTACTGCTTAGGTGCTTGAAAAATTATCAAATGCTGCTAAAGAATAAGAGTTTTGATTCCCTTTAACAAATGAATTGTGATTCATCCATAATCATTTAGAAAACAAATAAAAAACAAGCAAAATGAAAAGAACCAAAATAAAAAACAGAAAAGAAAATTAAAAAAATAATTACAAAAGGGTGGATTTGAAATCATCAAGAGAAATATCTCTTGAGAGTCTGGAAAAAAAAATGTTATTAATAATAGTGCAGTCCTACTTGTGGCACCTTGGGTTAGGGTTGAATTGACAATTCAAATTTACTCGTCTCTTTACTTTTCATTTAAAAAATTTCATGATGATACTACGTTTTTGAAAAGAAATGTTCAACAAAAAGCTCAGAGAAAAGAGGTCAAAGTGGACTTCCCTGAAAACAACCATATTATGGTTCTCTTGGTGCACCCACTTGTGGTCATAATTTCATTATTACAAAGAGAAACAGTGAAAAAAAAACCTAAAGGAAACCTACTCCTAAACCTACTCTAAACTACTAAACAGATCAAAATGCTAAGTAAAATCGTATTTCTAGTGCAACCATAAGAGCATCTTCAATCCTTGAAGGCATAGAAAGTTGAAAATTAGAATAAAAGAATGTATTATTTGTAGATAAAAAATAAATATGTCATGCTTACCTTCTATATATTCATTTAAAAACAAAACAAGCATGACCTTACCATTCTTTTGAAACTTCTTGATGTACGAATCCTCCAACCATTCTGCAATCTTGTCATGATATGGGTCATAATTGCACATAATAGTGTAAGTAAGTTTGGAAAACTTGTCAATAATATGGGGACCTGACATAACCATCAGTCGAGGCTGAAGTGCCCCATCCTCTTGACAATTCTCCAAGTGTTCATCAATTTCTTCATATAGAGGATCTAAAAGAAGCATGTCATGCTTACTTCCTAGATATTTAGGTAGGAACAAAGTAAGCACAATTTTAGCTTTATTATGAAGATATTTTAGATACGAATCTTCAAGCCATTCTAAGATCCTATCATAAAAATTAGGATGCAAACTATGACTTTGATGAAATGGATATATCAATGGGGAACACTTCATAAGAGGATTTGTGACATCGATTAGATTATTGGTTTGAATGCTTCCTTTGATGAGATTGATCATTTCAAAATGTGAAGCATAAATATTAAAATTG
The DNA here is from genome assembly GCA_010110895.2 of Picea sitchensis. Classification (NCBI taxonomy): domain Eukaryota; kingdom Viridiplantae; phylum Streptophyta; class Pinopsida; order Pinales; family Pinaceae; genus Picea; species Picea sitchensis. Next base: position 11,772 of record SNQJ01S0073725.1, read on the forward strand.
GAACTAATCAAAGAACGAATATGCAATGTAGAATATTTGATCTCCACAAGAATGAGTGCATTGACTCTTTCAAAAATAGATTGTGTAAAATCATCTTGCAACATGCCATTTTTCCACGCGAGTGATGAAAGTGAAAGAGTATCAAATCCAACTTCATAAATGTTATGTTTGAAATTAATTTCACCAACTCTCAGCATATCGAGAAGATCTGATTGTGATGGAAAAGAGTAAGATACCGTGAGTAAAGTATCATGTCCACCGGAATCTAAGAAGAGATCAGGATATAAAGAGTAAAGGGAATAAAAAATGAGCACATGAAAATAATCTCTTGAGCTATGATATTTAGCAATGGGATTCTTAAGACATTCTTCTTCACTTTCCTTAAAACTTCCACTTTGTTTTGGTGATAGATCCTTCAACATAATATGATTGTCTAAATTTTCCTCCTGTATGATAGATAATTCAAAACTTTCACGAAAAACATCTAATATTTCCTATGGATAAGGTATGATTTGTGGATGAAGGTTTAAGATTTCTTCTTCCAATTGTAGATCTACATCTCTAATCAGTTTCATTGGAATGTTAGAATGCTTAATATCGTTTTCATCACCTAAGTGTTCTTCAATAACTAAATCTAAGTACTGATTAGAGAAATAGTTAGAAGAATGAAGACATTCACCTTAACCCAACATCGAATCTTCTTCCACGATGGTCGAGGACTGAAAATACAATGATTCAGAGGAAAAACCAAATTGATTGTTAGTAAGAACCTTTTGAATAGATTCTATCTCCCTTGCTTGTTCAAAATTTTCTGATGGATTCCTCTCATCTTATGAACAAACTTCTTCTCTCAATTGAGTGATAGGATTTGTAACTAATTCATCATTCACAATTGAATATGACTGGAGGAAAGGGATGCAAGCATCATAGAGGAGATTTAGTACAAATGACATGTCATCAAGATTAAATTTACAGAGAACATGATGGATTCTTGTTGAAAATCCGTCTAGAGATGAATTTTCATTGATTAACAAAGTCTGAAATTCTTCACATATTTGATTGTAATCATAGTTTTAAAAAAAATCTAAAAATTCCTCTACAAATTGAAACCAATAAAAAATGTGATATGTTGGAAAAGACTTAAACCAATGTTTAATCCGACCCCTAAAAGTAAAAGAAAACAATCTGCATAAAACCTTTAAATCAGAAATATCATGCTTGATGCATTTACACCAAAACTTGTTAAGATGGTCTTTTGCAGACATATTCCCCCCACCATAAAAGGTGAGTTTGGAAAAGCAAGAGACTGTCTCGTTGGGAATATAAGGTAATGAAAAGTGGAAATTATGTTCCAACACAGTGATTTGGGAGCCATGGGGAATTAAATACATTTGAAACCAAGACTCCTGCAAGGCCAACTTGTCAATATAGCCTACCTTCTAGCACCATTTGTTGATGGGCGTTTGTGACACACCATCAATTGGAAGATCAAATCTGGACTGGGGTTGTCTAAATAACCCAAGCCATTTGGAATGAAATGACCCGACGGGTTTAATGGCTTCGTTGGCCAACTAAAGTCCTAAAAATAATAATAAAAGAAATGAAACTAATCTAAAATCTATGATACTAAGGATATAAGTTTAATAATTACAAATGTCAAAATATAAAGATGAATATGTGCATATGATTATAAACAACATATATACAACTTGCAAGATTTACTGGATATCTTGCGAAATAGATGTTCTTGAAAGTTTATATAAAAGAGATAAAGAAAGCACATTCATTTTTTTGTTTTCTCATAAATATTAAAAGGTATAAAATTAATTGATGCTAATCAAATAAAATTGAAATAAGAATACATAAGCAGTTAAATCTAATTCATGTTGTTCTTATTTCAAAATAATTTTAATTAAATAACAAGTAAGCTAACCTGTAACTAATTGACTAAGATGAATTTATCTTCCTGTGCGATTCAAAACTCCTGACTGTCCTGCGTATGAGGGAAACCTGTAACAGAACAATGCTAATACTCCCAGAACAAACTCAAAGATGCATTGGAGAAAGAATATAACAACATAATGATAAATGGACATATCTGATGACCTTATGATAATCAACACTTATAAAGAGAGGAAACTCAATTCAAAGCATTAATGTAATCCATCATTTAATATCTAGAATAAATCGACAATAATCAAATGGTAGATTGATCACAGATGTAAGATGGAACAACAAATTACATACATCATTAAAAATACTTAATAATATGAAATACCATATGATAACCAGACTAAAGCTGCATGAAACATAATAATATTTCATAAGATGGAGGAAAAAACATAATGGGGTAAGAATCACACATATCTAAAGCCAAATGGTGAGCAACTTCTCCATATTAGTTTTCAAAATCATATGTACATAATGTCTCCCAGCCAAATATGTCTTCACTACTAACAGTGATTACTATTTAAACTAGTTTAGGATTCACAAACTCTTATCATGCAAGATAGAGTGCAATCCTCCAAAAATAGATAGTATTACAAAAATAGTGAAACTAGAAACCACTCCTGTATGAGTTGGTTTGTCAAAATAATAACAAAGTTTTATCAACAGAAAAGAAATAAACTATTGAATAATAAAACATATGATCCAAGATGGCTTCTCCATATAAACAACAACATAATTATCATCTCCCTGTAAATAGAAAAAAAATGAAATTGATATTCAACAAATCATACAAATTAATATTTAAAAACGATAAGCTACAGGATCCTGTAGCTAGTCTAAAATAGTAAAAATAAAATCTAATCTATTTTATTTTCAAAATAGAATCAAATAAAAAAAACAAACAACTATTCGCTATTTCAGAAATTTGAAAAAGAGGCACTTGATAAATACAAATCTATGATAGTGGAATATTATTAGACTACTTAATCCTTTTGCTTGTAAAATTTTAGTTTGAATTACTTTGTTTCTTACCCTTAAGAATTTTCATTTCAGTAGGTTTATCATTATGGTTCTGATTAGGTTCATTTGCAAGCACAGGGGGAGGTTTTATTTTTTATTCGGCCACTACCTGTTCCAATGATTTTCTGGGCGAAAACATACATCGCAATTTCTTAGCTATGGGGGTTTTCAAAGCAATAGACACAGATTCATTAATTTCATATCCATCAGGTGAATTGAAACCATGAATTTCGGTCACAGTACTACCAAAACTAGGATTTACATTTAAAGGTAGGTTCACTGTATTTTCTGCCTAGGCAAAACCATTTCGGCTCAAGAAACCCTCCCAACTATATCTGATTTGTGATAGGTGTGATAACAACAGGATTTTTATGAGCCCGTGATGAAAGAGGCTTGACAGAGAATTCATGCTATATATCTTAAATCATTTTGACATTTTATACATGCTAATTAACAAGCAGAATTTCATGTTCAACTTAAACCCTATGAACAAGATCAACAGTTGAATGAATCTTTGAGCAAAAACAAAACAAAAAACACTTACCTCAACCAAAACGGAAATTTTGAGGTCTTTCCCTCCAAAGGTCGATATGTATCTCTAAAATGGTCCAGTTTCTATAGAAACTTGTCACGTGAACATTAAATGATCCCATTTCGGAAATGGGTTTCCAATGGTTTCCCCAAATTGTTAACCGTTTGCCCAGAAAACCTTCTACAAAAACATGTCTCAGGTATGCAATTACGGGTTTAAAAAAAAAAGAAACTCAGAGTCATTTGGTTCAATTCAAACCACAGGAGCCATGGTCATTGTCAAATAGACACAGTATATATCACAGGGGATAGGCTTCGGATTCCAGTAAACGAGTAGCAGAGAGAGGTCTGTGAAAACTAAAATGGCCAGAAAATTATGAAGTTTGGAGACTGCCATGCTTGATAAAACGAGTTTGGAAAAACAAAATACTAGAGGGCGTGAATAACTATGAGCCATTACACACAACGAATTTCAAAACCCTCGACTACTATCGAATTCCATTTCAAATAATGAATGGGTTCATTAATGCACAGGACAACAGGGTGAGGTGTGTTGAAATATTGTAACTGCAAAGAGTATTCTAATTATTATTGTTGTATTATTTATTAGATCAATCCCCTTTTGTGGATTGATCATGCCAGGTATTATAAATGATCAAATCCCCTTTTGTGGATTGGTTAAACCCTAATTGTAATAGGATAAATGAAAATTCAGCCCAAAATATATTAAAGTGGTTATAACCACCTAGAATGAGAAGTCGACCCAGCCAGTGAAAAGACACCCCAGTTCAGTGCCTTCCAGATTGTATAAATAAGAGAGGCTAGTGCCTCATTTGTTCAATCACTCACTTGATGATCAGAGTGAAAGTCTGGAGTTTCATTTGGAGAAGAAGAGAGAGAGAGAAAGGAACATTCTTGGGAGAGGAATTTCTGTATTTGTTTGAGTTATCTCTTGGCATTGTATTGGCTATCTATATTAAGCAAGTTTTTGCTGGGTTTTCTCCCCCATGAGGGTTTCCCAGGAAAAATGATGTGTCTCTTGTGATTGTGTATTTCTCAATGATCCTATGTATGCTATGGTTATCTAATGAAATAGATTAAACCTTAACATGGTATCAGAGCTAAGCTGAAGAGAGCATCTCTCATAAGAGAAAGTGAAAAATGTCATTGTTTCCGTACATGCAAATTAGGTATTTTTATTGAAGAAGTATTTCAACCCCAAAACCATCTAGAAAAGTGCGCCCTTCCTCAAGGATCACTTTGAAATCCTTAGCGCAACGTTTCAGTGGCTAGATCTCCTGGAAAGTGAAACCCTAGTTTTCACAAAGTACCAGAAGTACCAGAAAACTAGAGTACCGGAGTACCAGAAGTACCAGAAGTACCAGAGTACCAGAAGTTCTAGAAAACCATAAGCACCAGTCCAAAAATCTGCTGGTCAAGTTTGAGGGGGTAAACTTTGGATTTTCAGATATTTGACTACACCATATTACTCGCCTCAACTCAGCGCATCTATCCCTTGGATCATAATTTAAAAATTTGAAGTTTGAAAAATTAGGGTTTCCTCATAAAACCCTAAGTTGCAGTTGCAGTTGCAGTCTCAGAACCAGTTGCAGTATCAATTACAATTGCAGTACTAGTTGAAGTATCAACCATAATACTAGTTGCAGTCACCCTTGAAGTTTTTAAGAGTTGGTGATCATTACCACTTCTTCTAGATGGTGCCATTACCTGCAAATGTTATTAGAGGTATGTACTCACACATGTTTAAATGGTTAATATTTAAAGGGTGTTTGTAGGAGAAGGGATCTCTTGCCATAGATCTAGAAGGATCTCAAGATTCAACACATTTAGATGAATAATGCAACACAAGTTTGATTATTCCGATATCCATCTATTTTTTATGAAATTATTTTGATTTAGATTGCATGTTGAAGCTATGACCATCATACTAACCTTTGGTCAAAATTAAAGTCAAGGTATTAGACGGATCAAAGTTGAGATCATAGAGTTTATTCTCTTACCCAACCTTCTGTCAAGATATCATATTGTCCTAGTACAAAAGACAGGTTGAAGAAAGAACTCGTCATATTAAATAAAGGAGAAGAAAAGCAACACACTCTTGAATACAAGGCTCCAGGTCCCAGGTTTGATTAAGTTTATAAGATTCAAAGTTGTACATGAAAAGTTACAAGTAAACATTACAGTTGAGATAACAGTTTTTGAAAAGTATTATACTTGGTAGCATGTGAGCATATTGAGATAAATGCTTAATGTAATCATTTGCTTGATACAACTAACATATCCTCTAGGATAAACCTCTTGTGTTAGTTCTAGGTTGCCATGGAGGAATGATTGATCACAACAGTATAAGAGTGTTGACCTCATTTTGTATTGTATCTCTTACTTTTGATCTTTGCTTCAGACATGCCATAAGTGATAGCTCTAAAGGAGATAATGTGATGATTATTTGTGCTATTGTTCTATTATCAAAGGAGTATTATTCTTTCTTGTTGTTTTGTTGACCTTGTTTCAAGTCACGGGTGATAATCCTGAGAAATCTATAGTGAAGGTTGCAAGAAGGAAACATATTAGATGAGATATGAAGTAGACTATGTACATGACCATACACACTCATGGACCAAAGAAGATTAAGATGAAGCTATCTCTTGAGATTCATAGTATCTCATATGAAGATTTATTGAAAGGAGTAGAAGGCTCCAAAGATGGCTGAACATTAGAATGAGAAGCAGATCTTGTTTGAAGCTTGACTATATATTTCATATTTATACTTGGTATTCAACACTAAGTATACCCTGTAAGAGATGATGAAGTCCTTGTAGACTTAGAAGAAATTGAGAGTAAGCCTGATCTTAGAAAGGATCATATGAAGAGACAAATCCCAAGACTAGGAGACATATGCCATGAGAAGACTAGATCGTAGCTTCAAAAACTTCTAGGAGATATGAAATCTCCTGGGAAGATTCCCTTGTTTCGGTAAGAGAAAATAAATCCAGTCAGAAAGACTAGGATATGGATTCTTCTATGAGAATAGAACAAAAGTTAGTATTGACATCCAAGATTGATCTATATAGATCAAGCATGTTGTAGATGTAAAAATCCTGATGTGTGTCCAAAGGATTCTCCCAGCAAGAGGGAGAAGACTATGCCGAGACACTTATTGAAGAAATAGTTCTAGTATTTATGAAGACAACTAGAACAACCATGATTCATACATAGTTTAAGATGTAGCGGGAGAAATCCCCATATTTAAAATTGAGTGGTATATGGTGTAGTACATTAGTCGGGTCATGGATACATGACTATGATGAAAGATAGTGTTACCCCCATGAAAAAAAGAAGAGCTATCTTTAGTAACAGTTATTGAGACACCCTCAGTTTCAGATGAAACTGTTGTCATGATAGAATAAAAGGAGTTACTCTTAGACTTTAGCAGCCATAGTGAGGATGAAGCAGTCATTTTCAGCCTCAGAAGAGTTGCAAGTGTAGAGTCCCAGTTCCAGAAGGAATAGTTTCAGAAAAAGGAGAGAGCATATTGTCATGCAGTGAGACAGATAGTGCTTTGCAGAGAGCACATAGAGCTAGCACATGATTGTGTAGATTGAGTTGCAGATGAGAAAGTGTACCAGATTGGTACAATGTAATGTGAAAATTTGGTTTAAAGATTGAAGATAGAAAGACTCAGGTCTACAGCTTGAAGAAGTACATTAAGATGAACCTGTAGCTCCCAGAGTTGCAGAATCAGTGAGGGAAGTCATAACTTCCCCTGATAAGGAAATTATAGAAGATCATGACATAGTATAATATCAAGAACCTCCTCAGATGACGATCTCCCATAAGAGAAATCCTGCTTGGGATAGGGAGATTATTCAATATGGAGAGAAGTATGGTGTTCCCGAAGGAACCACGAGACATGTGAAGAAACCTAAGCCATTCTCTAGTTATATGGATTTGATGTGTGATCTCCTAGAGAAGTATCCTATCTACTTTGAAGAATCCATTCAAAAGAAAGAATGGGCAGATGCCATGAAAAAAGAATACCAATACATAATAAAGAATGATGTATGGGAAATATTTCCTAGACCGAAGAGTAAGGATAGACCGAAGAGTAAGGATGTGGTATCTTCCAAATGGATTTTCAAAATAAAACATGCTACTAATGGAAGTATTGAGAAGTATAAAACAAGGTTTGTCGCTCATGGATTTTATCAAAAGGAAGGAATTTACTATGAAGAGACATTCACTCCTATAGCCAGATACACTTCGATCAGAACAATCATAGCCCTTGTAGCTAAGATGAAGTGGAAGTTACACCAGATGCATGTAAAGACAACTTTCCTAAATGGTGTCATCAAAGAAGAAGTGTATATAGAACAACCTCAAGTATTTGAATTTGAAGACATGAAGACTCATGTCTGCAAGTTGAAAAAGGCTCTGTATGGGTTGAAGCAAGGTCCTAGAGCTTGGTATGGAAGGATAGATAGTTTTCTGATGAGCTTGGGCTTTACCAAGAGTAAAGCTGATTCTAACCTCTACTTCAAGGTTATGAATGATGAGACAATAATATTGCTGTTGTATGTGGATGACTTATTCTTAACTAGAGAAGAAAATCTCATCATCGAATGTAAAAAGAAGCTCACTACAGAATTTGAGATGAAAGACCTTGGACTAATGCATTATTTCTTAGGTCTTGAGGTATGGAAGAGCCCAAAGAGAATCTTCCTTAACCAAGGGAAGTATGCAGTTGAAATACTGAAGATATTTGATATGTTGGAGTGCAAGTCCATGAATACACCCATGGAAATGAAGCTGAAGCTTCTGGTTGACACTTCGTTAGAATTTATTGATGTCACGCTATAGACATATCATTGGATCGCTGATGTATCCGATGAACACCAAACTAGATATCTATTTTTCCGTGAACACCTTGAGTCAGTTTCTAGTAGAACCTAGACATGTTCACCTAGTTGCAACAAAACATGTGATGAGGTACCTTAAGGGTACATTAGATTATGGTCTCAACTATGATGGAGATCATGACTTCAAACTGAGTGGGTACACTGATTCAGATTGGGCTGGAAGTATCTCTGACAGGAAGAGAACTTCGGGATGTTGTTTTAGTTTGGGATCAACCATGATCTCATGGCAGAGTAGGAAGCAATCAAGAATTTCTCTCAGTATAGCAGAAGCATAATACATTGTTGCGTGTTCTGCCAGTTGTGAAGCCATATGGATTCGTAAGTTGTTGACTGGTCTATTCGACATAGAGATGGAAGAAACCACGATCCTATGTGATAAACAAAGCTGTATAAAGATGACAAAGAATCTTGTATTTCATGACAAGTCAAAATACATAGAGATCCAATATCATTACATCCGTAACATGGTGCAGAGAGGGGCCATAAAGCTCCAATATGTTAGCACAGATGAATAGGTTTTTGATGTGTTGACCAAGCCTCTATCTCATGTAAAGTTTGAGCACTTTCGAGATAAGCTTGATATAGTCCGAAAGGACCTCCCTTGAAAGGGGGAGTAGTGTTGTGTTGAGTTGCCAGCCTAGTGCTGTGATGCCAGCCTCGTGCTGTGTTGAGTTTCCAACCTAGTGTTGTGATGCCAGTCTCATGCTGATGATATTCCAGCCTCATGCTATGTTGAGATTCTAGCTTAGTTGTTGTGTTTTGATTCCATCTTAATTGTTGTGTTGTGATTCCAGCTTAATTGTTGTTGCCAGCTTAATTGTTGTGTTGAGATTCCAGCTTAATTGTTGTGTTGTGATTCTAGCTTAATTGTTGTTTCAAGCTTAATTGTTGTGTTGAGATTCTAGATTAATTGTTGTGTGGTGTTTCCAGCTTAATTGTTGTGTTGAGATTCCATATTAATTGTTGTGTGGTGTTTCTAACTTAATTGTTATGTTGAGATTCCAGCCTCGTGCTGTGATGATGTGCCAACCTCGCGCTATGATGATGTGCCAACTTCATGCTGTGATGTTGTGACCAACCTCGTGCTGAGATGATGATGTATTAGTTTCATACTAATCCATGTTGATGCAGATGATGATATCATTCCATCTCTCTGTTGTGAATGACGATGTGGATGATGAGAAAAAACTTTCGATGATTTATAGATACGCCAGTTAGTGTTCCAAGATGGTGTTGATGATGCTGCCCTCTCTCACACCTGATGTTGTTGTAGAATACACTTCTTGTTAAGGGGGAGTGTTGAAATATTGTAACTGCAATTATTATTGATGTATTATTCATTAGATCAATCCCCTTTTGTGGATTGATCATGTCAGGTATTATAAATGACCAAATCACCTTTTGCAGATTGGTCAAACCCTAATTGTCATAGGCTAAATGAAAAGTCAGCCCCATAATATATTAAAGTGGTTATAACCAACCAGAATGAGAAGTTGGCCCAACCAGTGAAAAGAAACCCCAGTTTAGCACCTGCCAGATTGTATAAATTAGAGAGGCTAGTGCCTCATTTGTTCACCGACTCACTTGATGATCAGAGCGCAAGTTTGGTGCTGCAGTTGGAGAAGAAGAGAAAGAGAGGGGCACATTCTTGGGAGAGGACTTTCTGTATTTGTTTGAGTTATCTCTTAGCATTGTATTGGCTATATATATTAAGGAAGTTTTTGCTGGGTTTTCTCCCCCATGAGGGTTTCCCAGGATAAATGATGTGTCTCTTGTGATTGTGTATTTCTCAGTGATCTTATTTATGATATGGTTATATAATGAAATAAAAAGAAACCTAATAATAGCTTAAACCTTAACAAGGTGTAGTCATGGGTACATCAGACCAGTACCAAGTGACATGAAAGTTCATATGATTGTTGAGGGCATGAAGCACATATCAATGTAAACCCAATGTTTCATGCATTCATACATTTCAAAAATAAAACCAAACGATCAACCATAGAACCGATTAAGTCATGATACCCATAATGCAATAAAAAATTGTGGAGATGAATTAATCAAAGAGTTTATAAGACATGAAGCTTAGCAACCTATGGGTTCCTTCAAAGCGCAAAATCTTAGGTAGGAAATATAACTACACCAACATTACCCAAACCAAGTTTTTATTTAAATTCATTCTTACAGTCATGAATTTTAAAACGAAACCAACGAGAATTCAAATGAAAAACTCAATAAGATAAGTTTCACCCAATCATTGCCTCTAAGTCCCAAAAACATAAAATTTTATAAATGTAAGGAGGTGGCAGCTTCAAAAAGTTATCATCTCTTTGTGGTGATTTTAATCGTGATAAAAATCGATAGAATTAGTGGCTGCCAACAATGGCAATATACTAGGCGAAGCAGTTATCTCTGCATCACCAGAAAATTTATGTCAGGGGCACAGATAAAATAAATGTTAGAGACGGTTAACAACAGATCAAGCACTTCAATAGTAACTCAAACAATAACATAGTCATAGCACTGGATGTATTTCTATCTAAAAATGTAATCTGGTATCTTATTTAGATCACATGTGTAGCGATGTTTATACAGATGACTTCGATACCATTGATAGGGACACTGTTGCCAGCAGGTGTCCATAGCCTCGACAGGGATGTCATTTAACCCAGTCTAGTACCTCTATACTATCCAAGAGTCATCCATTCATGATAAAAAACATCTTCACACTTGATAAAATTAAAATACATACCTGAGGATCTTCTTAAACCAGGCATTTCTTCGCTGCCAGCAGGCCTGTTCAGTACCCCGACGAAGTTGCCTTGGTATCATGCATGCATTTACCCACTACCAACAGATCTGTTCAGTGTCCCGATGGGTTTACATACACTTCCCACACATTACATTGTTTTCCAACTCTCTAAAATTAGTTTCTAGTTTCCATAACTTCATGATATTCAAGAGAGCGGGTTGATACTAAAGATTTCATAATCTGGTAATGAAAAGATTGCTCATTTAAGAATCATTTTTTTGTTTTGATGACTTCCATCATGATTTGGACAGTTATATTTCTGTTAAGAAATCATCTCTAGGATGGGGAAGCACACTGAGTTGTTCTCATTAAAACAAGGGTTTCATTAGAAGTTTGTTAAGGATAATCACATTTTCCTGTGATTTTAATGAGAAACCAAGAACACTGTTTGAACAGAAACTTCCCTCCGCTGATCTGAGTTTTATCACTTACTGTTCAGGTGATTAAAAATTTACCAATTGCTACCAAAGAATAAGAGTTCCGATTCCCTTTAACAAATGAATGGTTATTCAACCATAATCATTTAGAAAAAAAATAAAAACAAGCAAAATGAAAAGAACCAAAATAAAAAACAGAAAAGAAAATTAAATTTTTTTTTTCAAAAGGGTGGAGAATCCACTGCCACTGACAAGAGAATCATTTGGAGTCTTTTCATCAACTCTTCTTCTCAGAGGAGGCTATAAAATCATCTTCATTTCTTATCACATGATGATGTGCCTAGCACTTTTGGGATTTCACACATTTACCTTGTGCTCAACCACAGGCATACCCTAACTCAACAAATCGATTTTCCACCGCATAATCATCTGGAGTTCTTCTCACTCATGTCATGGAGGAGGTCATTTCTATGTTCCTGGCTCTGTCCCAAGAAGGAACCTCTAACCCTTATTAGAGGATATCTCTCAGGTTTGTAAGTTGATAGAAATACTGACATAGCTGCGACATTCCACATCTCACAGGTTTGTAAGCTGGAGGATGTCTCCCATAGTTGTATTCATCAATATCATGCATGTGCATCACTTGCACATTTTTATATCATTCCTATTCACTTATATTATCTCAATATCAACCTTCTTTGTTGAGAGTTTACGACCGATCAACTAACAAGTTTCATAGGCATAATCATACTTAGGTTGCCTTCTCTCATGGAAATAACCAACAAGAGGAAACTCTTTCCATTTTTCTATTCAACCGATCCACAATTCATAAGTCATAGATTAAGAAATTTATGACGTTACCCAAGATAGCAAGATAACAATTTTAACCTCCCTTCATGCCTCAATTCACTCTTGGTCAATGGTTCTCTATAGAGGAAATCCTTTTTTTTCCCAAACTCCCTCTTCCTACCAAGCCATACCTATATGGGCACTATCCACCTCTGGAAATAAATCCGACCCATTGGTCATATGGAAATGATCAAGATATTTCTTTACCATAATCTAAGTCAACTCTTTCATTAATCATTTCATCCTTATCTTCATAAGGCATTAGACAATCAACAACATCGGTATTTTACTTATGTTGCTATTACTAGATCATTACTATCCATATGATCTATGACCACACCACATTTTATATCCAATCACAGACTATAATAAGTCTATATGCATGTTATAGGCATGCTCAATCTTTTCCATATGCATTCCAGGATATCGTCATGCACTAAGCATTTTACCCATGCCTACAATGCCGATGTATTCCAACTATTTTCCTTTTGCATTCACTTGCATAGGTAATCCTTTAGGTCAATAGGTATGTGCATTCTATTCTTGCATCCGTGAGCTCATAAACTTGCTCATTTTCATATCATTTACCTCTCTTACAAGGACTATCAATAGGCCAAAGAACTCCTTTTTCTTTGCTTAACTAGGTTATTCCAATAACATGTTTTCATTCATTACAGGTCAAGTAGATTGACCTTACAAATTTCCATCAACCCTCTAAACATGAGGAATTATATATATAGTTTATTCTTTTATTTAAAAAATAATTAATACCTCCAAGGATTCTATCAATCCATACCAAATTCCTTTAACCACATGAAATCTCTCCATAAGGGTCTTAGCCCTTATATGAACAATAATGACCAATGCTTACATGCAAAATTACAATCATTAGTTTATTCATTCTTTTGAACCTAAGTAGCTCTTAATAAGATTCAACCATTTTAAATCAGATTCAACCATGAATGCTTACCAGTATATTCTCACTCCCGTTGGAGCAACTATCAATTCGTCAAGCGACAACATTTTTTCTGTTGTACGAAATCCCAAAACAAGATTATATTGTAGAGAAACTTTGTCCAACATGCCTATCCTATATTTAATATACCGATCCCATGACTGAGCTATGGCCCATATAGGTCGAGTGTTTGAAACCTTTCTCTAATACCAATTTGTCACACACCCAACCCCCTAAGTACCCTTTTAAGGGATGTGGTATTAAAATTTCATTTTTTCTCAATCATCTCAAAACCTCTTCTTGAGGGCACCATCATATTTTTCTCATCAAGATCTTTCCAACGACTATCACCATGCTCAAAACAAAGATCTAGATTAAAATTTATGGCCTTCCAAATTTTCATTGGCTTTATTTACCCTCAAGTCACTCCATTGCTATGTGGCATCCATGTGGCTCCTGCCACTTGTCACCTGAAATGGAATTGATGTGGCATCCACCACCTATCCCTTCAACTCTCACATTATTGGACCCTCAATCCATTCTCTAAATTGATGGCTCTAATTTATTCGAGCCCCACTCTTCAGAGTGATCTTTCCATGAAATTGTATTTCACTTCGACGATATACTCTGACCATGCATACTCTGACAAATATGACAACTATTGGGGTTAGTTAATCGATGGTCTTGAATGCATTGGAGTTCTCACCTTCAGGATGGTTAACTCCTGCTTCCATTGTTGGGACCTTGCACACGAGGCAAGACATCCACATGACACATGGATCCACCCATGACTTGATGCATGGGATTTCGTGGTTATACACATCATCAAGGGATACCAGGGCTTACCTAACCAGGTGCTTCCACCTATCCTTTTCAACCATGCGATCATGTGGAACTCCACATCAGATCGATGAATTCCCTAGTATCACATCTACTCCCCAATCAACGGTCAAAACCACTCCTCGAAGTGTCACACACCCAACACCTTAAGTATCCTTTTTAGAGAAGGGGCATAAAATTTTATCTTTTCTCAATTACCTTGAATCCCTAAAACTAGGATTCCATTTTCTTTAGTTTGACGAGGATTTTCCAATGACTATAAGTTTGTTGAAAACCGATTTCTGGATTGATAGTTATGGATTTCTGAAATTTTCAGGGCATCATTGGCCAAAGGTCAGTCCCTCACCATGTGGCACCCACATGGTGTTGGTTCTTAGGGGTGAATCAGTTATCCTTGTGCTTAAACAATTATGCTTCTTTTAAGCTCTTTAGCGGCTCTTGAATGATGATCACAATGTCTTGAGGAAATAAACAATGGCACATTCAACATTAGTCACATATAGAAACAGAGACAAAATATTTCCCGAGGAAACCCATCTAGGGTAAAAACCTCTTTTTCTCTATATGATAATTAATAGTTACATTCTTTACATTATCATACATATGGGCACTGCTCCTGTGAAACAACCTCATTTTGCAAAGGCGATACTTCTTGAGAGCATCAACTCTCTGTTTTCTCTAGCACCCACTGGAAGGAAGGCGACCCCACGGTTTCTCTAGCACCAACTAGAAGGAAGCACCAACTCCTGGTTTCTCTAGCACCGACTAAGATGAAGCACCAACTCCCGCATTGTTCTGGCACCAGCGGATGAAACACCAGCTTCCAATCATACATGCAGCAGCACGTATAGCGAGAGAGGGAATAATGGTTCTCCCTTGCACCACCCTGCCACCACGGTTTTAAGTGCGACCGGATGGAAGCTACAACTCCATTGTGTTCAAGCACCCACTTAAAAATATAAGGACAACAGTCCTCCCAACACCTCCCAACCACCCTAAAAATATAAATCTTTTCTCTTGCGAAACTTATTACAATGATTTAATGTTCAACAATGGCTTACCGGACTCATCCTTTGTTATGCTACATTTTTGCTTATGCAATGCGCCTCATTGCCTTCTGCACACATAACTTGCGTTGTATGTTCTTCTTCTTTTTATGATCACATTGTGCCATGCCCATTCCTTTATATGGTTCCTCATACGATTCCAATTCAGCTATACGCACTCTCCTCCTTCTTCACACATGAATCACCTTCAATAACAAACACAACAACCAACAACAACAACAACCCCCATCTTCTCGTACCATGTACTTATAGCTCTGTGCCTTGTGCATGCAATGTTCACAAAACCTCTGCATACTCACACCACGACGATATCCTCCACCTCTCGCGATATATATGATCATCATGGTAACTCTTCGGCTTCTCGGCATTTTTTCCCACCGTTCCATCAGCGGGTGTTATCTTTGAGATTCCTCGACCTCTATGGTAGTTTTAGAATCTTTGTCTTCTCACGGCATAATTCGGGGTTATCCTTCTATTTTATTTATGAGCTCCAACCCTCATCCGGTTGTCAATTTCCTCCACGAATAGTCTTCATTCCAGCGAGATTCATAGCTCTTCAGCTCTCTGGAAATCACACATAAGTCTCTTCACATCCTCACGGTAGAAACCATCAATGGTTTCTGCCGGTTATGGATCAACATTAGCCCGCCGATCATGCTCATGTTCTGCATCATTGGATTAATTGTGAAGGGTATTGTCATTGTTGCGAGTATTCGAGCTTTCAAAATTCATAGATTAGCGATGAGACATATTGGTCTCCATGTCACGAGCTCAAGAGACGGCTGATCTATCTCCCTCCTCTACATGACTATAGGTGGTGACCATGGGTTGCACAAAATTCACCTTTTAGGTGTTTAGAGCATTCGTGTGATCGGTGTCACCGACTTGCTCCCGAAGCAGTCCTCAAAATTCCAAGGCAAATCTTATCTGCACAAGGTCCTTCCTCCACATGACCACCTGCGGTGACCACGGGTTCTTCAAAGGCATTATGAACTCATGATCTTCATCGTTACTGATCGTGGTCCGCGTCTCGATGAATCAGCGGTCGGATCTTTCGATCTAAGCATCTCCACGTTTCGCCAGATGGGTTTCTCGGTAACTCCAAGTCACGATAGTAGAAGCTCAAGATGGAGCTCGGATCAGCGATCCGTTTGTGGTGATCAATGGTCACGATCTTTTTCATGATCTCGGATCTCGTTTTTCCTTAGATGGAGGTTCGTCACTCCAAGTCATGATAAGTGAGGAAACTTTCAGGATGGTTGGAATCAACGATCGGATCAAACGCCGATCTGATGGCTCAAATTAAGTCGTGATTCCACATATCACGACTTCGGGATTCTTGTGGTTAATACTTTTTGACATCTCCAACTCTCGAAATCACCGTGAGCTCGACATGGTGTAAATCTGGCGGCCCGTCACGTGTGTTAAATAAGCGCCGATGTCACCACGATTCGTGACTTACATGTCTTGGAATGTTGAATGGAGTCACGACCTTGTCATTGCGGTTGTCGACATGTTCCTAGTGACATGGTTTGCTGTGAGTTGGATCGTGATCCGGATGTGATCTTGATTCAATAATGCGATTAAATCACAATATTGCATATCTCGATTTTGACATTCTTGTTGCATTGTTTTCTTGCCTCTCCGAACATCACGATTCTCAAAACTCACGAATGAATTTTGAGATCGATGGATCTGGGCGATCTTGTTGACTCATATTATGCGGCTATTTCACAAGGTTGGAAACCTGGTCTTTGACTCTCGATCCATGGAAATGATGATGATCTATCCCCATGTGTCCTGCCGGAAGTAAATGGGCCGGTCCTCCTTCTTTGGGATTTTGTGATCCCTCTACTCCTTTCACTTTAAAGAGCGTTCAGGTTCTCCTCAATCCAACAGTGGTGGACCTGTAGCCAGATCGCAGCCGAGATCTATCCTCCATATCTCCGTGCTCCTCTTGTCTACATTGAGATCGGACGATCATCAGTAATTCGAGATGGGATCCAACGATCTTGGCCTTCTCCTCTTGATTAATAATTTTTCTTGTTTTCCTTGTTGCATACTCTGGTTTTGCCATCAATGACAAGCATAATGCCTATAAAGAAGCATGCCAATGCATCCTCTGCACTATCTCTTCTAGGATTATTCGAATCTTCTCTGCATCATCTTATGCCAATCTATTACATACTTTTCGTACTCATGCCATCTTCACTCTTGTTCTTTCCATCAATGACAAGCATCACATTGTCTGTTAAAGTATTTCCAACAATCTCCCCTTTAGATTGATGGCAACAAAGGAACCCATATTCTTTTCTCCTTTGACATCAATTTCAAAGAACATATGCTCCCTGACTGTTACTTGATGTTACAGGAGGTATCAGATATTAAGATCCTTTACAAACTCCCCTAACGAGGACTCTCTTATATAGGGCACGTAGATGTTGTATCCAAACGAGTCTTCTTTTCTGGTCTTGGACGTTCATCTTGACTTCTGTATCCTATGTAGAATAATCAAAATTGCTCACCTCTCTTCGGACTCCTTTATCAACCTTTTCTTATCATAACTAAATGACTCCCCACAATCATTGTTATCTCCTTCGACTATTTTCCTTTGTTCCTAAAAGGTTAACTTTCCTTGACCAGGTCTTTCCTCTTCTTGTCTCTGAGGGATGTCATGTGTATCATATTGTACATCAGATTCTATTGTCCTACTTGAACATTGTGCAATTGTGGCTTGTACTTTTTAAATAACCCCTGGATCTCCCCATTGAATCTCATCACGATCTCTATTTTTGCAATTTTTCATTTTTTCTTCCATGATGCATTCAATCTAGGGATTTTGTTTCCATATTCAATCACAAGAAAAGCTGCTACACCCACTCTCAGCTTGCTTTTCTTTCTCTGAAATGAAGGACCTATATTGGGTTTCTTAAGACCTTGATTTCTACCTTGAGTCAATACCCGGTTATCATTTGGTGATCTCTGGCTATCAAGACTTGCTTGTCGAGGTCATGGAACTTCTCAAGAACTTAATTTGGGTATTTGACTTCTCAAACTTCAAAACTTTAGCTTCGGTTTATGACTTGATTTTCCTCTACTTCTTTCATGGGATAAATGCTAGTAGCATTCTTTTATTGTATTTGGATCTTCTTCTTTACTTGCGGGGAGGATTCAATATCAACGTGTGTTTTTTCATATACTTTATTCTGTTGTCGAGTTTACCTTACACTCTTTGGATATGAGCACCTCTTCACTATTTTTGTCACACTTTTGACTTGAAATGAGCGAATTATGTTTCGGACCATCCACAAGCCCGAAGTCTTTGAGCATCTCTTTTTTCATTACTCAAACTCATCCTCCCTCTATCCTTGATTTTGCACGGTTCATCATTTTCAAGGATCATTTCTGTTTTCTTTTATATGAATGATATCTTATCCTTGTCTCTAGTCACGTGCTTAGAACATCCACTGTTTATATTCCTGGAGGCCTTTTGTTTTGAGTTGAAAGTGATTGACCAAATTTTTCACTATCTTTCCCTTTCCATGTGCTGGCCTTTCTATCTAGAACTTTATCCTTGGATCTACATTGTAATTCTTCAGATGGCGGGTTGCAGCTTTTTGGCCAAAGTTGTGGCAGTTATGGCATTCAATCATTGTTCAATATGTCGAAGTTATTTAGGTGTTGTCTGCTCATTGATTGTTTATTAATCCTTGAACTCCTCAATTGCATGTCTCTAGACGTCATTTGGCAATTTGCAATCTGTGATGGTTTGTTGCTTTGTTGTATCATTCTTTGTTGTGGGAAGTTTTTATTCCTTGAAATCTTAATTGCTTTCGTGTCTAAGTCTTAAGGAACAATTCTGACTTTGTGATCAAAGTTAGAACAATAGAAACAATATCCATGAAAAATTTTTATGGCGGAAAATAGTTTGATATTTCTCTTTGAAACCAGTAATTTCTTTCATGTTGATGATGTCTTTGAGTAGGGAGTGCAGTATTTCTTTGTTCTCCTGAATTCGGTCTTGTACCTTTTTTCTTTACTTGTCTGGTAGGTTGATTGTCTTCCTTTTGTTTACGTAGGTTTTGTTGTTGTGTTGGTTGTCCTGATTTGACATGGACCTTCTTTGACAAGCTTGATGAGTTCTTTGTTTCTTGGTGACCACTACTTGATCCCTCTTCATAACCCCAAACTAGTTTTTTCGACTTTGGATTCTTCTTTGGTTTAGAATGGTGTCCTAATCATCACGAGCTTTGATACTGATGGTCCTGATTATACAAGGCAGAAACTTCTCCATTTCTTTCCTTGTTTCCACTACTTCTTGTTCTAATAGTTCACATCTTGCTTTATTTTTATGATAGTTGTTGTTTGAGAGTCTCTTGATTTTCTTTGCCTCTTCCAATTCTACTTTTAGTAGGACAAGGTCTTCATTAGGTTCTTTAGTGTCTTTCTCCATTTGTATCAACAATTGTCTTTGCTTCACGTTATTGATTCTTAGTCGTCAATCTCTTCCAATGCACTAAACAGTTCTCCTTCCATATCAAACAACTTCTATTCATTCTCATCACTCCTGTCTTTCATTATCGCATCCTCTTTGGCCATAAGCATGAAGTCGTTACCTTATCTTCCGCAGGAAGGTCACTATCGATGTCTTGAGAGTCATCATTGCTACACATAAACTTTTCTTTTTGCTAAATCTCATGGATTTGTGCGTCTCTTCACCTTCATAGTTTTGATCATGTTTCTTGTTTGGACATTTATTTGAAAAATGACCTATCTTACCTGAGTTAGCGAAAACATTTGAAGGCTTTACCTTGGTACTTTACTAATCCTTTCTTTAGTCTTCTAAATTGGACTGCTTCAATTTCATCATGCTGAGAATCTTCATTCTTATCTGCTAAATGATGCTTCTTAGAAGAGCCAAGTTTATCTGTAACTATCCTCATCTCATATCACAGATCAACGTTCTAGAAGTTGATCAAAAAGAAGACAAGGTTTTAGATCATTAAAAGTTCTTCTATACTTGAGAACCTTCGGGTTGAACCTATCTGGGAGAGAGATCTCAAGATTTAATGAACTAAAGAAGGTTCCCAATTGTTTCACCAAGTGACATCATTGCATTTACCATTTCTTCTACTCTCAAAAAGTATTTTCCCACAGTTTCATATTCCTTCCTCGTAGCTTTTTCAAAAGCATTTGTACTCATGGGTTTAAGCAGCATCTTGTCATCTTTTAACTTCTCATTACCTTCATGAAATTTGTTAATGAGTTTGTCCCACATTTCTTTATGGTTTGAAGGTATCACCTTCTGAAACTTCGGCTTCAAGTCTATTCAAGATAGAATTCATTTCCTTAACATTAAAGCTAAATTCTAACTTATCATCCTTGAAACAAACTCAGCTTCTGCAAGTCCATTCAAGATAGCATTCATTCCCTTAGCATTAAAGCTAAATTCTAACTTATCATCCTTGGAAGCTAGCACAATAGGCTTTAGGTATCCAGTCTGTACTACATCCCATACATAAGCTCCTAAGGCCATTAGGTATGTTCTCATTCTAACCTTCCAAAAGGCAAAATTTGTTTCATCAAATAGAGGAGGCCTAGTGACTGAAGTCCCTTCATGGCTTGTCATTTTTAAGCTCTAGGATCTACCCTTAGATAAAAGGGGGCTGACTCCAATACCAATTGTTGGACAACTGAGAGGGGGGGGGTGAATCAGTTTTCACTATGCTTAAACAATTATGCTTCTTTTAAACTCTTTGCAGAAACACTGAATGATGATCACAATAATGCAGGGAAATAAAAAATGGCACATTCAGCATCAGTCACATATATGAGAAACATAGAGACACATATTTCCCAAGGAAACCCATACAGGGTAAAAACCTCTTTTTCTTTATATGATAAGTAGTAGTTACATTCTTTACATTATCATACATATGAGCACAAACTCATAATGAGGCTACAACCTCAGTTTTTCAAGCTGCTACTTGCCGAGAGCACCAACTCTCTGTTTTCTCTAGCACCCACTAGAAGGAAGCACCAACCCCTTGGTTTCTCTAGCACCAACTAGAAGGAAGCACCAACTCCCTGGTTTCTCTTGCACCAACTAGAAGGAAGCACCAACTCCCTGTGTTTCCAGCACCAACTTCCAATCATACAGGCAACCAACCTGTATAACAGAGAACGATAGTTCTCCCTTGCACCACCCTGCCACCCTGGTTTTTCTGGTTGCAACCAGATGGAAGCTACAACTCCCTGTGTTCAAGCACCCACTTGAACCTATGAGGACAAAAATCCTCCCTAGAACCTCCCTTCCACCCTGAAATATAAATCTTTTCTACTGAAACTTATTACAATGATTTAATGTTCAACAATGGCTTACTAGACTCATCATTGTTCTGCTGCATTTCGTTGATTTGTCTGCCTCACTGCCTTCCGGCACACATAACTTGCGCTGTCTGTTCTTTTACTTTTTATGCTCTATGTGCCATGTCCATTCAATGCACAGTTCCTCTTCTGTTCAATTCAACTGCTGCACTCTCCTCCTTCTTCACACATGAATCACCTTCAACAACAACAACCACAACAACTCCAACAACAACAACAACCCCATCTCTTCTTTGTACCATGAACTTATAGCTCTTGTGCACCTTGTGCATGCAATGTGTGCAATACCTCTGCATACTCACACCACACCAATATCCTCCACCTCTCGAGTTCTCTGCCTGATCATCATGGTAACTCTTCAGCTTCTTTGGCGGTTTTCCCATGCATTCAGCATCACTGGGTGTTATGCTAAGATTCCTCAGCCTCTCTGGCAGTTGAGACTCTTCGTCTTCTCTGGCATAGTCGAGATTATCCTTTCTGTTTCAGTTACAAGCTCCAACCCTCATCCAGCTGTCAATTTCCTCCATGAATCGTCTTCATTCCACTGGAAAATTCCTTGTAACTCTTCAGCTCCTCTAGAAATCACACAGAAGTCTCTTCGCATCCTCTGGTAGAAACCATCAATGGTCTCTAGGAGTTACACTGTGACGATCAATATTATCCCTTCGATCATGCTCATGTTCACCTGCACCATTGGATTGATTGTGAAGGGTATTTCCGTTATTTACCCATTTCAAACTTTCAAAATTCAAAGATTCTGCGATGAGACATCTTGAGTCTCCATGTCATGAGCTCCGAAAAGGAGCTTGGCTGCTTTAGTTCCCTCCTCTACGTGACCACAAGCAATGACCATCGGTTACACCAACAATTCACCTTTTCGGTATTTCAGCATTCGTATGATCCAGTGTCTCGACACTCCCAGACATGATCCCCGAAATTCTGAGGTGGAGCTCAACTGCACTAGGTCCTTCCTCCACATGACCACACGCGGTGACCACAGGTTGCGCTAAAAGGCGCTACAAACTCATGATCTTCATCGACCCTGATCGGCGGTCCATGATCTTGATGAATCAATGGTCCATATCTTTTCATGATCTCGCATCTCGTTGTTCCTTAGATGGAGGTTCTCATCACTCCAAGTCGTGATAAGCGAAGCTCTAAGATGGAGCTCAGATCAACGGTCCACGTTCATGGTGATTCGATGGTCCTGATCTTTTCGCGATCTTGCATCTCGTTGTTCCTTATATGAAGGTTCTCGTCACTCCAAGTTGTGATAGGCGAAACTCCGAGATGGAGCTGGAATCAACGATCCATATCAAACTAAGTTGTGATTCTGCATATCGTGATTTCAGGATTCTTGTTGTTATTATTCTTTGACATCTCCAACTCTTGATCTGCGAAACTTCGACATGCTGTAAATCTGTTGAAGTCACATGTGTTAAATAATTGCCATGTGTCACCCTGATTCGTGACTTACATATGCTTGGAATGTTTAATTAGTCTGACACTTGTCATTACCTGGTTGTGCCACGTGTTCCTAGCTGACGTGGTTTGCTGACGTGAGTCAGATCGACGGTCCAGATGTGATATTGATTCAATGGCTGTGATTAAATCGCAATATCGCATATCGCGATTTCGACATTCTTGTTGCATTGTTTTCTTTGCCTCTCCATGTCCCGATTCGCGAAACTCTGAAATGGACTGAGATCAACGGTCCAGACCTGATCTTGATTTGACGGCTCAGATTACATCACGATTTCACAAGGTTAGGAAACCCTGTTCCTTTGACTCTCTAGTCCAGGAAATGACGATCTATCCCCACGTGTCTTACCTGTAAATGGACGGTCCTCCTTCTTTCAGGATTTTGTGAGCCCTCTACTCCTTGCACTTTAAAGAACGTGCAGATTCTCCTCGATCCAACAGTTGTCGGACCCTGCGCTTGGATGTAACGCCCGAGATCTATCCTCCATATCTGCGCGCTCCTCTTGTCTACATTGATATCTGACGGTCATCGGGAATTTGGGATGGTATCTAACGATCATTGACGCTTCTCCTCCTGAACGTACTTTGTCCTTGTTTTTCCTTCGCTGCATACTATGGTTTTTCCATCAATGACAAGCGCATACTGCCTGTAAAGAATGCTAGCCATCCTCTGCACTATCTCTTCTGATCTTATCGAGCTTGCTCTGCAGTGTCTTCCCAAACTACTTCTGATGCCCGTTTGTTACATTCTTCTTGTACTCATTCCATCTTCACTGCTGTTCTTGCCATCAATGAAAAGCATACGCTGCCTGTTAAACATTTGGCAACACATGGATCTACTTTATCTGTACCAGTCTACATAGCACTAATGCGACCAAATTTGTCATCTTCTATTGGTGACATGGCCATCGGAGGACAAGGTCACAGGGAAAGTTCCTACTGATCTTTTGTTGCTTCAGGACTTTGACCCTCTATCAGTTTCATACAAACCCAAAACATGTTGAAGTTCTAAAGTCCGGAGGAATTTTCCCCATCCAAAATCTATGGTGGAAATGTGTCCACGCTTGGGTCTAATGGTTTAGGTTTGTTCACGCTTAACTCATAGCCTATACTCATTGAGAGTCCCACACTTTTTTCATGTCTAGTCCTATTTTGACACGTGGGTTTGTTCTGACATGCCATATTATCATAGCATACATGGACTCACCCAACCATAGGTTGACATTTGTCTAATTCTTATAGAATTATTAAATCAATTAGTCATTATCATAATAAATTCCCACTCTTTATTTATTAATCTTTTATTTAATCCATATTAGGGATTATTATTCTTCATTAAAACCAATTAACCCCATAAATTCCATTTTTGCTTGGCCTGGATTACCGAACCTGT
Organism: Picea sitchensis; assembly: GCA_010110895.2. NCBI lineage: Eukaryota > Viridiplantae > Streptophyta > Pinopsida > Pinales > Pinaceae > Picea > Picea sitchensis. Next base: position 36,372 of record SNQJ01S0073725.1, read on the forward strand.
TAAACCAAGGATTACTCCCCTTTTTTCCTTGGAAACCCAACATTTCAGGATGGATTAGTGTTAATTATTATATTAAAAACCCGTCACATTAACTCATAGTCAAACCATATTACTATTTTTTTCTTTTATTAATTATATTATAATATAATCCTATTTAATTATATTATAATATAATTAAATATATCAAAGGGAACTTAGGGTTATTAATATCAATTAACGCCTAAGTCTCCAGACTTCTATGTAATTCCTCTCCATGTTTTAATGAACATACCCAAAACTCTCGAATGCCAAAGTTCTAGATAGGGTACCACTTATATTATGAAGTGATACAAATATAATTAATTAGATTAGATTACAATATAATTAATTTCCTTAAATGTTTATATCAATATTTGTGCAAACATTGGAGCATGAAAGGTAGGGTTGGGCCTTCGACCCTTTTAGCTTGTACACTCTATCACCCCAAACATCTCGGAGTCCTGAAGCCCCGAAGTCCCGAAGCATCGAAGTCCCGAAGGGGTCCACACTTATATGTGTTACACATTAAATATTAATTTTAAGAAAGGAAAATGATTTCCCTCATTCACGTGTAAATATTATAATAAACTTTTAATATTATAATATATTATATTGGAAAAACACCTCCTCAATAATTGCACCAAGGTTTAATAAATTCTCAATATTGTATTTTAATATTGGAATAAGGGAGAATCTCCTGGTCAACTACTCCGGCTCTTCAACAAACTCTCCATTCTTCAAATATCTCAGAGTCCCGAAGGGGTCCCACTTGTATTATATCATGATTTAAATATAATAAATTATCTTGGATTATAATATAATAAATTACAATAAAGGCTTATTATAATCAATTATGTTAATTTGATCACATTAAATATAATATAATATAATTGATTATATTTATTATCTATGCAACATTTGTACAGGGAAAGGTAGGGGTTGTGCCTTCGACAATTTTATCTTGTTAGTTCCATTACCCCAAATAACCCAGATTCCTGAAGCCTTGAACTCCTGGAGTCCTGAAGTCTCTAAGTCCACGATATGGTTAAGGCATTTAGTCATGCGTTATTTCCTGGTGTGCTTTGACATTATAATAGTATTAAGTTATATTTTCTAGAACCCAGAAGGTGTCGCAACTACTGAAAGGAGTGCCCTTTTCCACCCAACCATAGGCACAACAACTCTTGGAAGGGTTTACCACTAGCCACCCCCTAGCTAAATCATGATGCCCTGAGAGAGATTCTTCCTTCTATTCAACAACATCTAGGGACGAAGGTTACTTTCCTCCTCCCACGTGAACTTGGAAGATCGATTTTCTCTCCACCAAGCAAGGGGGTCTACAATGAGTTCTTCCTCAATCACTCATCTTCTCTGTAACCCCATTTATCAGCTTGGTTGGAAAACACTACCCAACCTAGAAACAAATTGGTTTTTCTATTCTCTTCAAAACCAGAGAGCTGAACATGCTCTCCCTCTTCAGAAATGGTCACCAAACCCATTCCTCTATATCCTCTCTCTCTCTCTTCCCACGATTTTCCTTCCTTTTCTTCCCTTCCTCAGTAAGATTTTATGGGTCCAATTCCCTTACTCAGTAGGAGCAAGAGCAGATGAAGAGGCCAATCATATAAATGAGGGGTGTGTGAAAGAAAGCTAAGGCACATAGAACAACCATAGAATATATGGTCACAGAGGATGATGCAGACCTTGTGGCTCAAATGGTCGAGGATTGCACAGTGAAGGATTTTGACAATGCTCAGTGAGAAAGGGACATGATTGAGGAGGAGTTGACATACATGCGGTAGCTCCTCCAACAAATAAGAGAAGCATAGGCAGCCGGAAACAACATAGCAACAATCCCATCAACATCACATATAGGAGGAAAAGTTGGATCAAGTGAGCAGGACAGGATCCAAATGACTGCACAACCGAGCTCCACATTTCATGTCACACCCAACATGCTGTGCATGGATGAAGTTGTGGGGTAGACACCCCTGAAGGATTTGGTCCAAATATAGTTGGTAATGACATGGATACCAACAAAGGACTTATATAAACTGCAAGTTAGCGTTGCACATGAGGTACAATTACGCACACACACAAATGCAACAAAATTGCAGCAGACAAAGGATAATAAGGACGACTTGGAATTGGTACATGAATAGGCTAAGATCGAGACCAAAGATGAAAAAGACTGCGTAGATATAATGGAGCAGGAATTGGTCGTAGCCTATGATAAAATCCCAAAGAGCGCGTAGATGAAAGAACTCACTGTGAAAAAGAAGATTGATCAGATTGTGCAGACAATCGATCAATATAGACATGAGATCGAGCACTTCCGGGAGAAGCTCATACCTACAACGCCACTAGAGGTGAAGGAGCAGAGGAAGCATGAGGCAATAACATAGATAAAGGAGATAGAGCGACAAGTCCACGCGGTGACCGAATTTTTTGAGAAGGAAACATAGCTTTGGACGAAGCTAGAAGAGGATCAACATGTAGAGTAGTGGGACTAGGAAGAAGAAAGGATAAGCGCAACTATACAGGACCTCAAGCAGAGGAAAAAGACAATGCCAATCATGAAGCGCGTCAAAGGAGTGTAGGATATGAAGAAACTGTAGGCATAACTCATAGATGTGAAAAAACAGAAAAAAGAGTGACAAGCTCAAATGGAATCACTCCAGGAGTGGGTAGTAGAGGTCATTGCGCAGGCGGAAGATGCAAAGAAGAAAATTGTTCAAACTGAGGCCAAGTGCGTAGGGATGGTCAGTGATGAGATTGTAGTGCAGGTATTGGACAAACTCAAGGAGAAGACCACACAAGCCCAAATACAAGCAAATGAGCTCACAAAGAAGTTACAGGCGATCGCAGGAGAGATCGACGAAGCACGCAAGGTTTAGGTGGTTTGGGACGAGCCACATGTTAGTGTTGGGGCCTGTTGGATGCATTGTGAATAAAAAAGAAAGGCTATTTTTGGAAGAGAAGCATGCAAGAGGAAAAAGACAGCTGGAAGGAAAATCAACACGCGTGCATGCATGGAGGACATAACGATGCTAAGGTTAGGGTCTTTGTAATACATTGTAATGGTTGGTGAGTTGAAGATATAAATAAGTTGTATTTAGGAGGGAGATATATAGAAAGAGATATATACATAGGGAGATAGAGGGGGAGATGGAAAATAAGAGAGGGACAGAGAGGAAGAGAATTGTAAGGAATGTGTAAGTCATTAAGATGGTAAGAATGCGAAGGCATGAGAGACTCAATCCTGAGGCTTAGATCACAAGCTGAGGAGCCTAGTGCAATCTAGTCAGCCTCGTAGGGATTGAGTGACCTTTGGGAGAGAATAAGAACTAAGATTGTAACAACGCATGGCGTGGAAGATTTCCAAACTATAATAAAAGCCCGAGAGATAGATCTTTGTGGACGTAGCCCAAGAGGGGGTGAACCATGGTAACACTATGTCATGTGACTGAATGAATGTATCTTTGTGTTTGATTAGTTGATGAATGTCGAATGAATGAAGTAGTTAAGTAGATTTGGTATTTCACATGCATGCATATAATCATTGTTATAACAAGATGTTAAATGGACTGAATAAAAGTTACAGTGCACAAACACAGATCTCGCTCAATCCCAGGTTGTAAACACCTGAGTATTGTAGCCACCCATAGAGAAAATCTTTGTGTTATTTTTTGGATGACGTGTGATTGTATTTTACTGTTCTCTATTTCTCGCATTTTATATATTTCATGCATAATCATAAAATTAGTAACTAAAGATTCTCGAATCTAAAGGAATTTAACCTTCATATTGTACATTTCAGTTTTATTTATTAGATATGTTGTGACGAATTGTTCCAGTGGAATATCCATGACAATTTACATATCAGGTAGAGGAAAATATAGAAAGATAATTTTCATCTAGAGAGAAGAATAATGTAGCCTAATTAGTTAGTGTCTAATCCAATCTCTACTTATAAGTTGTAACCCTTTACAAAATCTAGGTGAGATTTTCAAAATCCTTTCCCATGAGCATTGATACTTGTAACTTGACATTGAAATGAACAAAAGAAGTAAAAAGCGTATGGATATTCAAGTCAACTCACTAGAGTTCTTTCAATTAATTTAACTTGATTGTTAATTTAATATTCTTAGCATTCGATAATTCTCAACAAATTAAGAGTGCAAGAAGATTTGTCTTCCTTCCTTCCAAATACTGGTTTGAATTGGAGTTCATTAGTTTTGAAAGAGTTCCATTAACTTCTATTATTACAAACTTGTATATGCTCTCTCTTTCTTTTCTCCTTTTTTTCAACAATAATTGAGTCCAAGTTTTGCTTACTGTTGTTTTCTCAGATATGTACTTGTTATTTTTGAAACCTTGATTTTCTCATTTAAATCATTTCAACACCTTTCCAAATAGTGGCTTTGTTTTAGTGAAACATAAGGAGCTCAAGGACATTTCCTTCTCCATGTGAAAATAATTTAATTAAAATCGAGAAAAATTAAATAGACAATGTCTTTGATCTTGGAAATTAAAACATACCTCTTCATCATTACTAAATTTCCTACAAAATAACATTTTTGTTGTTTGCAAGATCTTTTGAAAGGATCAATTTTACATGTTCATATTCACTTGAAAGAAATGAATCTTCCACTGCTAAACCCCATGTTAAAGTATTTGCAAAAGAAACAACTTTGATCTTTTGAAAGGATCAATTTGACATGTTCATATTCACTTGAAAGAAATGAATCTTCCAATTCTAAACCCAATGCTAAAGTATTTTCAAAAGCAACAACCTTAATCTTCTGAAAGGATCAATTTTGCATGTTCATATTCACTTAAAACAAAATGACTCTTCCAATGATAAACCCCATGCTAAAGTATTTACAAAAGCAATAACCTTATTTTTCATTAATTATTCCATAACTAGTTAGTCACGTGTGCCTAGATTCATAAACACATTTTATCCATGAAATCTCATGAATAATAGATTCATAAACACATTTTATCCATGAAATCTCGTGAATAATGAAGTTGGTTTCACAAAGAAATATTAATAAAACATGTCACCCTTTTGGAGTGCTTAGGAAGAACTATATATAACGTAAGATAATACAATAAAGGCTAAATTCTTGGAAACTCAACAACATGAAATGGATGAAATGGAAATTTGAGGAAAAATCATCTCCAACATCCAATCTATGCCAAACAACAAGGAGAAAAATATAACCCATTTCCTCACAATGAATTTTCCGTTGCTAATGCCCTTCTTTATTTATGAAGCTAAGGAATGATATATAATGAGGTTGTTGAATGGTATTGAAGCATTGAAAAAGGAGGACTAGTTTACAATTATTACCTCTAATTTAATGTCTTCACATATCAGATTGAAATTATTTATGAAAAAAATAAATAAATTATTATAAGATTGAAATTATTTATGAAGATAAAAAAGAAATAAAGTATTATATTTGGAGTGGTTTTATCTTATAATAGACTCAGGAAGGTGTTGGTGCAAAGGAATTCAATACCATTGTACAATCGTTTTGTTTTCAATTTTCTTATCATAAGAGGCTTAATCATAGTGGGTTTAAAAAGACTACGTCCATCGACATTAAAAATGAAAGAGATTACGTGCATTGACATTAGAAATGAGATGAAGATGAGTTGAAAAGGGATTAGTTCATACCTTCTTCTAAGTGTTGTCATAGGCAATAGGTCTTACTTGCATGAAAGTAAATACCATGATTAGCTCAAAGCTTCTTCTAAGTATAAACAATATGACTTATCTTCATAAAAGTAAATACCAGCTCTCCATCATAAGTAAATGCAACATGTATAAAATATATGAGAAGCCATAATAACCTCATATACCATAATAATCATAGTAATGAATAAAATGAAAAACATCACATCATTTTCATTTACACAACTACTCACATGCTAATTTCACTATCCATAATAAAATAGAGGTGTATCCATTCTACAAAAATCACAAACAAAGAAATATATTCACATCATCCTGATTTTTATGCCACAAACAAAAACTAAGCTTTAGTTCCATTTGAATGGTTTTAATGTAAATTAAGTTTTATAATTTGCTATAGAAAAATGAAATTGATATAACTCGTAACAACACTGCACCATTCCTTCATAATTCCTTCATATGAATGATCTTGTGACCAAAACCTAGTTGTTGTTGGTACCATCATCATGAGGCTCATGTAATATGAATAGAACTTGACTTTGGGCGAGGAAGAGGTTAAAATATCTCAAAAGAGTTCTATAGATAATAGAGAGTCCAAAACTCTTGGTGCATGTAAATGGAAGAAAATATAATTGAATCAAGACCCAAAACATTTCTATTTATGCTAAATTGGGAAATAAAATGTGGGAAGCTCATCAACAGATGTAGTGTCAAAAGAGTATGTTTGAAAAGGATGCTTCACTAATTCACTTTCCTTTAACCAACATATTGTATCTTAGAATGTATTTAAAACTGAGGGTTAGATTTATTTGTTATAGAAGTAGGACATAGACGCAATTCCACTTGTGTAGTCTTCAACCCAACCTCATTCAATCCTAAATAGAACCAAAATGACTCGAAATGAGGAAGAGAGAGACCAAAATCTACTTTTACTATTACCCAAGACATAGAATAACATAAGATAATCTTGAAACAAACATTAAAACCATTATCTTGTAATTGGAGAGTTCACATGCAAAAATATGGTGGGCCTAATGGTTAAGAACATGTGTTTCCTCCTAGGAGATCACATGATCAAATCTAGAGGGGGGCATGGTGTGTACACCTCTGTAGACTTTAGAAATATAATCACTGCATGGAGGGGGTTCCTTGTCCCACAAACAAGAGGGTCTCATACACCAATTTGGTGTCTTTCTTAGCCATGACCTTAAAATTAGATTTTTATTATTATGAAAATATGCAATCAAGGAGTCAAGGAAATACAATTTCCCTAAGTAAAATACACATAACCATTAAGCGTAGAATAAAAATGTGTTTGGGATTTCAGAGGAAAACAAGGGAAAAGTATCATTATTACATACTACACTATTGTCTATAACTATCTATTATCATGTGCATATTTCCTCTTTCAACAAATAAATTGACTTTCTACCCACATTTTTTTTCTTTTTTCCCAAATTGAAAATATAGTTCAGGAAAGGGATTCAAAGGGAATTTTAGCTCCACTCACTTACCTCTCGTTTAACATTGATATTGATCCATTGGGAGGTAGTTGTTGGATAAGGGGTGATTATAAATCTTTCTAATCCATTCACATTGTGAGGTTTTCAATTACTTTTCTTGTTGATTTTGATGAGAATTGATTTGTTGGAGGATGCTATTAGGTTTTTATTGGATTCATTTACCTCAAACAATTTTACCATGTTTTAGTTTCTTTTTACTCTAGTGTTACAAAGGGAAGCATGGGATAAATGTCATGATGGATCCCTTGAGTTCATGGAAGTAACATAGACACAATTTGTTTATTGAAGGATATAAAGAAGTTGCACTGAAGAATAAATGCATGATCAAACTCTTATTTTCATTCATTTGTGGCAAGTTGTTTGAAGATAACCTCATCCATGGAAGGGGTTTATTTTGTATATCATTGATGAAATCCCAAATGTCATCACTTGGATTTATTTATGTTTTTATTGATGACTTGGTTCTTATGTTGGGTACAAATTTCCAGAAGAAGGTAATCTTCTCATTAGAGATTTTTTCAGGTAAAAAATGGGCCTCAAAACAAAAAATGTGCTATCAACATCAACTTTAAAAGAACCAATAGGATTCAAGATGATGATTTTAAGAATAAATGTAAATAATTTTGGAGGGAAACAAACATTTTTTTTTATTGTATTTCCGACTTATTTATGCATGCAACAAGTACCCACTCTGCATACTTTTGATAGAACCACAATGCGATTAATTGTAAATACATGAAATACATGTTTCTTGTTTACTCAAACTTTAAGTGTAGGTACTCATTGGATGCAGAATTGGATGTGGAATTCAATTCTCCATCCAACGAGTACTCCCTCCACATACTTTTTATAGACCCACAATGAGATTAACAGGAAATACATGAAAACACACATATTTTATTTTCATGTATTTACAATCAATCTCACTGTGGGTCTATAAAAAGTATGCGGAGTGAGTACTCGTTGGATGGAGAATTGAATTCCACATCCAACTCTACATCCAATGAGTACCTACACTTGAAATTTGAGTAAACTCATAAGGTGCTAAGTTGAAAATATGATTTAAAAGGTAGTTATTTTTTTAAATTCATAGTTCTTATTTTTTTTATTTTGAATATTAATTTTTTTTTACCTTAGAAGAATCATTTTAAACCTAAGAAAATCTCTAATGTTTAAGAAGTATTTTTTTCAACTTGTTGTGCCCCCACAACAACTTCCCAATTTTCTTGTCTTAACCTCTATCCAAGACAAGAAATTGGCCCCCCGTTTAATTCTTCCAATCAGAACCCCCACACTCTCTCTCGTTCAAATAGCTACACCTAAGTTATCCTCATCCTAAGTCGCTTTACCGCTTCTAGTTCCTCCTTGGATCAATTATACCCGATGATCCGCACTTCACTGAGTCCCCTCTTCCTGTGCTAATACATAAATTTCTGATGCAGACATCCTTTTTCCACCTTTGCATTGACACACCATTGATTTTCTTGAGAGTACATCATCCACCTCCTTTTGAACTTGGCTAATGTTCTATTGCACTTCCGCCAAACCTCACTAACACACATCTCATCATCGACGAAGTTCGCATGATCAATGTCATCCCACCAATATGGGTCACATTATTATATTATCACGCGCATTCCTTTCACCAGGCAACTAACTTCTACTGACAATGTTGCATCACATAATGATGACGCTCTCTCCCTTTCACTTCATTACATTGCTTATTGATATGGTTCACCTTGTCTTCCCAACATGATACTCGTTGACAAGTTTCCCTATCATGTCGCAAATTCAACAATGGAAGGATGTCGACCCCTCATCGTTTGTTAAGGTCCTAACCCGCACATGGGCAGATTAATGTATTCGGATGTAATAAAGGTCAATATTAATAAGACCTTTCAATAAAATAGAATTAGGCGGATGTAAGAAGACCTAATAGAAGCTTCCGCTTCTAGAAGGATCTTCCTCTAGATGCTTCTTTTTAGTATAAATAG
>SNQJ01S0073725.1:45623-58456 GCA_010110895.2 Picea sitchensis
TATTTCTGTTGCTATTTCGTATATCATTTCTGTGTATTGTGAAGATTATGCTGGATATTTCATTGTTATTCTGTTATTTCTAGCATTTCGTTTCTGTTCTGCATATTTTATATATCTGGTATCTTGCATCGTTGTCGAGCACATCGAGGACAATAAACTTCCTCTCGCCAATGATGATCATGTGAGCGTAGCCCACTTTATCCTTGAGGCTTATCTCATCCCCCTCCTAGATCAAATCCCTTCTTGTGGCACTCATCAGTCAATATTCTTACATTTCCAATGATTAAACTCTCCACGCCTATCTAGACATTTGGTCATTAATTTCCTATCTCAATTTATTCTCTTTGGATCATAGTCATAATCAAGTTTTAGTGTTCTAGTGGATTTCTTCGCACACATGGTACTAGCGGGTTTGTTTTGTATTTCTTGATGTTACAACTAAATATTCATTGTGGAATCCTCGCCTAACATCATATGGTTAATCACAACACCTACAGGTCTTGCATTGGTTTTTAAATTCACTATGGGAGAAATTTGATCCTTTCAACTTCTAGATAGTGCTAAGCGCACTGGACATCAGTTGGCAGTTTTGGAGGATTTATAAATTTCTATTATTAATTCATAAACTCAGTCTTAATGGATGGATCAAGAGTCTGTACATCATAGATGACCTAACAACTGACAAAATTAAATTTATATGAAGCAACAAAAAATGCGGGACCCAAATTTTCATTAAAAAATGCCTTTTGGCACAATTTTGTGGTGTCCATCAAAGTGATTTTTTCATCCCTAAAAAAAAATAATTTTATGATTCTTGCCATTATGATTCCAACACAACTGATGGAATTGAAATTCGAGGTCCGAAACTGATCCAGATTATTTTCGACACAAAATGAGAGTGAAGATATAACACAGTAAGATACAAAGACATTGAAAGAGAGCCAATAATATGATAGAGATATATCAAATATATAACAAGAGACACATATATACATTAATACACAATTTCTATTAATGAGCGAAATGTACAGACTGTAAAATTAGAGAGTGAAAGACTTGCTAGAATGGTGGCAGCTTATCTTTGAGAAGAGATGTGACGGCTACTTGCATTCGCAAGAAGATGGATTAAAATGAGGCTCTAAAGGCCTTTTTAACATAAAGAAAATCCAAAACCCTAACCTTAGAAGATGAAAAGACAACAGTTTTGTGGGACCCCTTTTGGCTAGTTTGGTGTATCAACTTCCCAGGGGCGTAACTTTGGTATAGAATCTCCATTTGGGGAACATGATAGCTTGTTGGAAAGGTATCATCGAGGAGATTAATTTTAGGGGCTCAATCAGAGCCTTCAACTATCATTAAGGTTCTCGATCCTGAAAATAATTCATTTAGGCCCTCAAAATGGCCCTGGAAGTTTAGGAACCAAACAACTATTAAAAATAGTAAATTGCTAGAACACTGTTTTGAGCCAGTTGGAATAGGTGGGTGGCCATCGATATCCACCTGGATCAAAAAGTGCCAAAAAATCGTCTAGTATTTCCCACCAGACAAGCCTCGATAGTCCTGGCCATCATTAGAAATGGATCCACTCAAATGAAAGAACACCATGTTCAATTATCTTGATAGGAACGTTTCTCTATGCTCTTAGAGTTGCAAAAAACATAATCTCAACCGAGCATCAAATGAGGAAATTATGAGCTTTTGAACTCAAGCTCTCATTGTCTCTTACCAGTTCGACACTTAGAAATTTTCCAATTTTTTCTTTCCCTCGAAGGAGGAGTTCCCTTCACCTCTTCTGAAGTTGCTCGAAGGAGTTTCCTTCAAAGCCTCCGAGAAATTTTGGGGAAGTTGTTAAGAAAGCCTCTAAGCAAGTTCAAAGAAGTTGTTAAGAAAGTCTCTGAGAACGTTCAGGGAAATTGTTAAGAAAGCCTCCGAGCAAGTTCAGAGAAGTTATTAAGAAAGTCTCCCAGTAGGTCGAAGAAGTTGTCATCAACTCCCCCAACTAGGTCATAGGAGTTTTCATCAACTCCTCCAAGCAAAAGAGAATTGTTTCTCATAAATAAACCGTAACTTTTGACTCGAGTGTCCGTTTTGTGACTTCTTTATGCCGTTAAGAAAATCTACGAGCAAGTTCAATGACATTGTTAAGAAATCCTCCGAGCAAGTTCAGAGAAGTTGTTAAGAAAGTCTCTGAGTAGGTTGGAGGAGTTGTCATCAAATCCTTTGAGAAAAATAGAACTACCTCTCGTAAATCGACCATAACTTTTGACTTGTTGAAATATTGTAACTGCAAAGAGTATTCTATTTATTATTGAGTTATTATTCATCATATCAATCCCCTTTTGTGGATTGATCATGTCGGGCATTGTAATTTACCAACTCCCTTTTTGTGGATTGGTCAAACCCTAATTGTATTATGTAAATTAAGAAGTCATCCCACATGCCTAATTAAAGTGGTCTTAACCACTAAGTAGATAAGTCGGCCCTTCCCAGTGAAGAGACACCTTTCTAGCACCTGCCAACTAGTATAAATAAAGGAGGCTAGAGCCTCATTATCTCACTCACTCATTCACTCATCAAGTGCACAAGTTAGGAGAAGAAGGAAGAGAGAGGCACATTTCTCAGTGTTGGATATTCTCTAGTGTTTTGGTTTATTATCTTGGAATTGTATTGGCTATCTATATTAAGGAAGTTTTTATGGGTTTTCTCCCCCATGAGGGTTTCCGAGGATAAATGTTGTGTATCTTATGATTGTGTTTCTCTCAGTGATCCTACCTATGCTATTGTTATCTAGTAAATTGAAAAGAAACCTAATAATAGCTCAAAAATTAACATGGTTTCAGTAGCTAAGCTGAAGAGAGCACCTTTCACTGGATAAGAAAAAATGCCATTGTTGTCATATAAGAAAATTAGGGTTTTCTATTGAAGAGAAATTTCAGCCTAAAACTCATCAAGGAAGTGCGCCCTAGCCTAACGAACTATTTGGCATCCTCAACACACTTTTTGAGTGGACATAACTCTCGAAAAGTGAAACCCTAGTTTTCACTGGTACCAGAAAACCAGGAAACCAGAACCAGTACCAGAAGTACTAGTCCAGAATTCTGTAGGCCCAGTTTGAAGGGGAAATTTTTGGATTTCCTGAAATCTAATTGCACTAGGATACTCACCTCAGCCAAGCGCACCTCTTGGTAAGTTCAGATTTAAATTCTGAGCATTTTCAATTTTTGGCCATTTTCCCAGCTCCATGTCAAGATGTATGCAATCACTAAGCTTGTTGACAAGATATAAGGGGTTGATAAATTACGTTCCTAGAAGTATAGGATTGCACTCATTCTTGAAGATAATGACCTAGCAAGTTTCATTAATGAAGATGTACCAAAACCTATGGATGTTACAGCTAAAGAAAAACACCAAAAGGACATAGTTAGGGCCAAAAGAATCATTGCAGACTCTATTAAAGATCACTTTATCCCTCAAGTGGATTCAAATAAAACTCCAAAATAAATGTTTTATTCCCTAACCATAATTTATGAAGGAAAGAACATCAACCACAATATGAATCTAAGAACTCAACTCAAAAGTACAAGGATGTAGAAAGGATAAATAGTTCATGAATATTTCTCTAGAATATCACAATTCAAGGAATATGTAGAAGAAATTGGTGATACTCTAGATGAATATGAACTCATAATGACATCTCTTAATGGTCTCACAATACCTTGGGATGCGTTCATCCAAACCATTTTTTTCTAGAAAAGAGGAACTACATTTTGACAGTCTATGGGAATAATGTATTCAAGAAGAAGCAAGAGTAGCTAACTGAGAATAAGTACTATCAAGAGATGAAGATCAAGCCCTAGCTGCTCATACTAAAGGAGGAAGGAAGAGGTCTCACTTCCAGAAGGAAACTCATCAACATAAGAAGTATCACTCTCTAAACAAGTTCATCCATAAAGAATCTCACCCTCCCAGGAGATTCCAGAAGTTTTAGAAAGGTCAAAGAAGAGAAAAATATTTCTCATCCTACCAATGTTACCATTGTGATAATATGGGACATATTGCTAAGAATTGTCTAGCTATAAGAGAAGAATACAAGAAGAGAAACAAAAGGCACCATTCCCATACAGTTGAAGATTAAGAGCCACCCACAAAGATGATAAAAGAACAGATTGAAGACAATGTCTTAATCTCTTACCTCTCGGGATCAATGTCACTTGGTGAGGAAACTTGGCTCATATATAGTGGTTCTTCCAAGAACATGATGGGTCAAAGAGATATTCCCTCTTGCCTTACATAAAAGAACTTTCCCCAGAAAGTTACACTTGGATATTATTACCAGTACCCTATCAAAGGAGTAGGAGAGTCAAATTACAAACTTGATTCAGGGACCCAAATGAATATGAAGGATGTACTATATGTACTAGGTTTGACAAAGAAATTACTTTCTATCTCATCTTTAGATAAGAAAATCTTCAGAGTTGCTTTCATAGATGGATAAGTTCTTATGTGTCCCAAAGAAAAAACCATAGAAGATGCAATTGTTATTAGAACAAAAGAAGGTGGCTTGTATAAGATAAAAGGTCACTCAGAAGCATCCTTGACTCATTCCATTGAGAATCCATGTGAAATTTGGCATATAATACTAGCTCACATCAAATACAAGACATTACTGTATGTAAGTAAGGCAGTCACAGGTCTACCAGAATTCAAGGTTGACCATGAAGGTGTGTGCAATGGATGCACAAAAGGAAAGAACATCAAGAACCCTTTCCCGAAGAGTGACAATAAAATAGAAGGAGTCTTAGAGCTCATCCACTCAGATGTATGTGGCCCAATGCCATCAACCTCCATTAGTGGGTATGCATACTATGTGTCTTTTATTGACGACTATTCTTGCAAAACTTGGGTTTACTTTTTGAAATCAAAAGATGAAGTGTTTGGTAAATTCAAGGAATTCAAAGCCTTGATAGAGAATCTCTTTGAAAGAAATATCAAGATACTCAGGTCAGATAATGGAGGAGAATACACCTCAAAAGAGTTTGTAAACTTTTGTAAATATTTCAGGATCAAGAGGGACCTCACCACTCCCTACAATCCTCAAAAAAATGGTGTAGCAGAAAGAAAGAACATAACTATAATGGAAGAAATGAAGACTATGATCCATAATCAAGATCTTCCATTTCACTTATGGGTAGAAGCAGCAAGAACAACAGTGTATGTACAAAAAATATTATCCCATAGTGCACTTGGGTTCAAAATCCCCAAAGAGATGTTCTCCTGAAAGAATCCAGAAGTAAGCCATCTCAAAATATTTTGCTGTCCAATATTTGTACACATTTCGAAAGAGAAGAGAACCAAGCTAGACCCTTCAGGAAACAAGAGAATATTTGTTGGATACTGTGAGGTCTCCAAGGCCTTCATAATTTATATACTAGGTTACCATGATATTGATATCAGTAGAGATGTAACCTTTGATGAAGATGCATCACTCAAGAAATCAAGAATATGACAGCTTGAAGAAGTATATGAAGAATAACATCTAGCTCCCATAGTTGAAGAACTAGTGAGGGAAGTCATAACTTTCCCTGATGAGAAGATTCCAGAAGATCATGAAATAATAGAATCTCAAGAACCTCCCCAGATGAAGATCTCCCACAAGAGAAAGCCAGCCTAGGCAAGGGAACTTATTCAATATGGAGAGAAGTATGGTGCTCCCGAAGGAACCATGAGACAAGTCAAGAAACCCAAGCCATTCTCCAATTGTATGGCTTTGATGTGTGATCTATTAGAGAAGGAGCCTACTTGCTTTGAAGAAGACATTCATAAGAAATAATGGGAAGATTCCATGACAAAAGAATACCAATCCATTATAAAGAATGATGTGTGGGAAATAGTTCACAGATCGAAGAGCAAGGATGTGGTATCTTCCAAATGGCTATACAAGATAAAACATGCTGATGATGGAAGTATTGAGAAATATAAAGAAAGATTTGTAGCTCATGGATTTTCTCAAAATGAAGGCATTGATTATGAAGACAAATTTTCTCCTATAGCTAGATACACTTCAATAAGAACCATCATAGTCCTTGCAGGTAAGATGAAGTGGAAGTTATACCAGATGGATGTGAAAACAACCTTCTTGAATGATGCCATTGAAGAATAAGTGTACATATAACAACCCTAAGGGTTTTATGTTGAAGACAAAAAAACTCATGTATGTAGATTGAAGAAGGCTTTGTACATATTGAAACAAGCACCTAGAGCTTGGTATGGAAGAATTGATAGTTCCCTGACGAGCTTGGGATTTACCAAGAGTAAAGCTAACTCTAACCTTTACTTCAAGGTTATGAATGATGAGCCTGTTATATTGTTGTTGTATGTGGATGAATTATTTATAAATGGAGAAGAAAATATCATCATTGATTGTAAGAAGAATATTTCTATAGAATTTGAGATGAAAGACCTTGGCCTAATGTACTATTTCTTAGACCTTGACGTCTGAAAGAGCCCAAAGAATATCTTCCTTAACCAAGGGAAGTATGCAGTTGAAACACTGAAGATTTTTTATATGTTGGATTGTAAATCCATGAATATACCCATGGAAACAAAGTTTAAGATCCTGGTTGATACTTCATTAGAGTTGGTTGATTCTATATTATACAGATAGATCATTGGATCATTGATGTATTTGACGAACACTAGACCAAATATATGTTTTTTTGTGAACACCTAGAGTCAATTTATGGTAGAATCCAGACGTGTTCACATTGTTGCAGCAAAACATGTGATGAGATACCTTAAGGGTACATTGGATTTTGGTCTCAGTTATAATGGAGATCATGACTTCAGACTGACTGGGTATACCAATTCAGATTGGGTTGGAAGTGTCTCTGACAAAAACAAAACCTCATGATGTTGTGTCAGTCTGGGGTCAACCATGATCTCATGGAAGAGTAGGAAGCAATCAAGTATTACTCTCAACACGACAGAAGAAGAATATGTTGCTGCATGTTCCGTCAGTTGTATGGCTTCAGAAGTTATTGACAGATCTATTTGATCCAGAGATGGAAGCAACCGTGATTCTATGTGATAACCAGAGTTTCATAAAAATGATAGAGAACCCTGTGTTCCATGACAAGTCAAAACACATAGAAATACAATATCATTACATTCATGATATGGTGCAAATAGGATCCATAAAGCTCCATTATGTTGGCACAAATGAACATGTTGTAGATGTGTTGACCAAGCTTCTGTCTCATGTAAAGTTTGAGAAATTTCGAGACAAGCTTGGTGTAGTCCAAAAGGACCTCCCTCGAGAGGGGGAGTAGTGTTGATGCCAACCTTGTGCTGAAGATTTCCAGCTTCGTATTGATGTTGTTGTGATGCCAGCCTTGTGTTGAATATTTCTAGCTTCTTGCTAATGTTGTTGTGATGCCAGCCTTGTGATGAATATTTCCAACTTCATGCTGAATATTTCTAGCTTTGTGCTGATGTTGATGAGATGCCAACTATATGTTGAATATTTCCATCTTAATGTTGATGTTTATGATGCTCCAACCTTTGTGTTGTGATGTTTTTGTTGTTGATGTTGTATTAGCCTCGTGTTGTTATTGATGATGATGATGTATTAGTGTTATACTAATCCATGTTGATGTAGATGATGATGATGCCATTCTAGCTCCTTTTTGTGGATGATGATATTGATTATGAGAAAAACTTCCAATAATTTATAGATATGCCAGTCAGTGTTCCAAATGTTGTTGATGTTGTTTCCCTCTCTCTCTCTCTCTCCTGATGATGTTGTATAATACCCTTCTTGTTAAGGGGGAGTGTTGAAATATTGTAACTACAAAGAGTATTCTATTTATTATTCATCATATCAATCCCCTTTTATGGATTGATCATGTAGGGCATTGTAATTGACCAAATACCCTTTTGTGGATTGGGCAAACCCTAATTGTATTATGAAAATTAATAAGTTGACCCTCAGACCTAATTAAAGTGGTTTTAGCCACTAAGAATAGAAGTCGGCCCTGCCCAGTGAAGAGAGACCTTTCCGGGGCCCGCCAGCTAGTATAAATACAGGAGGCTAGCGCCTCATTATCTCAACCACTCATTCACTCATCAAGTGCACGAGTTTGGTAGCTACAGTTGAGAGAAGAAGGAAGAGAGAGGCACATTGATCAGTGTTGGATATTCTCTAGTGTTTTGGTTTCTTGTCTTGGAATTCTATTGGCTATCTATATTAAGGAAGTTTTTGCTTGGTTTTATCCCCCATGAGGGTTTCCCAAGATAAATGTTGTGTATCTTGTGATTGTGTTTCTCTCAGTGATCCTACCTATGCTATTGTTATCTAGTAAATTGAAAAGAAACCTAATAATAGCTCAAAACTTAACATGACTCGGGTGTCTTTTTTACGAATTATTTATACCATTGGAAAGGTATTTAATAGCTCTACAACTTTCTAGTTATGTGATTTGATAAATTACTAACACATAGTACATTGTTTCTAGGTCGAAGGAGTTGTCATTAACTCCTCTAAGCAGGTCAAAGGAGTTGTTACTAACTCCTCCGAACACAAGAAAAATGGCTTTCGTAAAATGGTCATAAAGTTTGATTCAAGTGTCTATTTTACATGTTCTTTATACCGTTGGAAAGGTATTTCCGATATATACAATGTTTTAGTTATAGTTTTTGATAAATTCCTAAGTTATTGCCATCAGTTTGGAATATTAATATATGGTACCTTGTTGGCAACCTCGAAAAACGAAGTGCATCAAATTATGAGCAGAAGGAAAAGGAATTGAATCTATGGAAGTTTACTTCATATTCCAATTAGTTAATGCCTCAGTTATTTGCATTCAAATAATTATTTTTGATACTTTATTTGGAGTTATTCTCATCTATTGTATGTTGAATGTTGTCAGGTACTGAGAGAAGGATGATCGCACTTAGCGTTCTCATGATGAAATCTACAACTAAAGACGATAAAGAAGCAATAATGAAAGATGTAGAAATGATGGAGGAGATACAAAAAAAGTATTGGGAGAATGTATGAAGCGAGGATCTAGAAACTCCATGATGATCGAATGTCAAACTCAGGATGACAAAGATTCCCCTACACCCAAAGTCAGTCTTCATGATGCGTAAGACACATATGGACGAAATCCATGTCGAATCACTAACACTAGGAGACAAATTCGAAATGTGACCATTGTCCTTATTTCTCATCATTACAAAGAGGATGAGGACAAACGCTGAAAGACAAAAGGTCACCAAGGTAGATGAAAGGAAAAAGGTATTATTGAACCTCAATAAATACTAGAATAGAACCCAAATAAATAGATTGTGGCTGTTCAAACATTGTACACCTCTGAACTACTTCGAGATACAATGTCAACTAAAATTGGAGAGTTTTCCTAATATTTTTCATGTACCATTGTTGAAACTGTTAATATGGAGAAGCCCTTAGGGACAACTTTTGACTGAGAGAAGGAATCACATGTGTTGATGTTTTTCTATCACCTATTTCAAGAAGAATGTTTACTATTCACATGGGCTATAAGAGCATGTTTATTTATGGACTATTCTGATGCAATATATGTCTTCTTACAGTTTTGTCATTCTTTCTTATATTGCATGTCCTAAGAAAATGAGCTGCTAATGTATGTGATATAGTGACGTAGACTATTCCGGTTATATATTCATGTGCATGTGTTATCTGACGTTATTTCTTCATTTCAACTATCTAGGTGAAACTATTGGTAGAGTTAGTTTCATTCCAAAACTAATTCATTATGTTAATTCTCTCCTAGCTAGGATAGGTTAGATTATGATTAAATTAGGCCTGCATGTAGATAACCTTCATCTACACCTTTCATTGCATAACCACCCATCATTCACCCTCATCGGTGGACCAAGTCACAATCAGTAAAATCAACCAACAATGGTTGTTGGGCCATAATCTAGATGGGTTCACTATTCAAAATGGTGAGAGGTCTAATTGGAAATTCTTACCAGGGAGAGCCCCTTACTATTTTCGGGCGAATTTGGCCTCGTCAACATAATTGGCGCTAGAAGGAGGGTCGGATGAGAAGCCTTCCCACATGGAGTCATTTCATTTAACTCTTAACTAGCCCATGGATCCTCCCCAATCCTCTTTATATGATGACCCTTTAAGTCTTCCGAGACCTGCCGATGCCATCTCAATCAAGACAGTCAATCTCTTGTCAAATACCAAATTCAATGGTGAAGGGCATGTCTCTGCATTCACACATCTCAAAAAATTTGACATCTCTCGGTGAAATCCTAAAATTATATAGGACAATGAAACATGTCGACCTTTCTTCCTCACATTCGAAGGGAAAATTAAAGAAAAGTAATTTTATAGATGGAAACAATTCATGGAAATGTTTATTTCTTCTCATGAAAATTACATTTATGACAAACTCGTTGACGAACTAGCATAAATCCGTAGGCTAAGAAATGAATCTGAGAATGATTTATTTCGAAGAGTCATGTGTATTTATTGTAGATTTCCTAAAAGGGATGAACCCTCAGGCTAAGAAATATTTGATTGGTTTTCATATCTCATCTTTATTTCTGAAGAATGTGATCTGAATGATCAAGTCATCTCCTATTCACAAAATTCAGATATGACCACAAACGATATAGGGGACATAATCTCCAACCAACACTCTGACACAAATTTGGCGAGATATTTATCAATAATCCTAGATCTTGTAGCCCCAAAGTGTGAGCCATGTAACGATTCACGTTCTGAAATTCATGATCATATATCGGTCTATGATGAATATCTTACCGAGGAAATCCCATCATCTTCAGAATTTGAAGATATTCATGCACTGTAAACAAATCTATTTGATGATTATCAACCACATGAGAATCCATCCTTTTATCATGTAATACACTCTTCACATTACTATTTTGGTAATGAAACATTGAATGATATACCATGTCAGGAAGAGTGCCCAACCTTGATCGATCGAACACTCATTCTTAATGATACTTCATATGAAATGCATTGCTTTGAAAATCCTTTGTGATTCAAATTTTCGGAACATGGTGAATCACAATTGGATTTTGATGTCCCTATTTTTGTTGATTACTTTCTAGTCCCAGAATTGAATGAAAACATCGAACTATCACTCATTGCTCCTACACAATCTGAGATTTCTGACCTTGATGAACATATGCTAATCACTAAAAATATAAAGTATGCAGGGAGCCACAAGTTCATTGATCCTTATGAAAAAATCACAACAAACGAACAACTCATCACCATGCAAAGCATAGGAAACATTGAGTTAATCGAGGAAATTCTATCGCCTCAAGATGCCCTAGAATTACTTGTTATTCCTCATGGGAAAATTCACAATCATCCTTGGATGCTATTTCAATTCTCCAACAATCCTCACTTGATTTGATTGATATCATAGGAGAATATTTGGACCTATATTTCACTCAATGTTTCCCTCGGACAATCCACCATTATCTCCCCTCTCAACATGCATAGTATGTGAAATTTGAACCTAGGGAGATCTACATTGGCAATGAGACACTCCAATTTCTATCAATGATTATGTCAAGTGCATGTTGTCTTATTTATGCCCCTGGGATGAGAAATATCACCCACTCTAAGACTCCCTTACAAAGTACGTTTCATGCAATTTTCATTCATGAAACTCATCAAGTATGTATTGCATTGTTGATTTCCTTCCAGTAATCATATGATTATCATTGCAAATTTTATGATGGAACCGAGTCATGGTTGGAGGAATCTTACATATCTGCATGTATTGAGAATAATAACACCGCTAAAGTTAACTTGTTGAGTGGAGACTTGTTTTAATCAATTATTCCTATCCTTCATCTCTCATTGCTTCATTCTCTGTAGTTGGCCTTTAATGAACACATGATTGTAGGTTTGGAGTTACTTGATTTTCTTAATTGGAACTATGCTTATACCTAGCTTCCTTTAAGCCAGTGTAGGTTAGGTTAGAAATAGGATTAGCATAGTTGTCTTACTTCCTTTCTCCCTGCATAGCTTAGATATTTATTTTTATTTTCATCTGAATAGCATAGGCTTAGATATGTTTTGTTTTCTTCAATAAATACCACCGAATGTTATTAGGTTAATTTGCAGTTAGTGATGATTGATTTAGTTTAATTTCCTTTTCATCAAAGTTTTCTTCTTTTAGTGCAATGCTCTTCCTTTTGTTTCACTAAAATTTTGGATTAATCTTGGTTTTCCTCCATCTTCATGAGGAAACCATGTGTAGGAATTCTTTGAAAGGTTCAATTGCAAAATTCACTTTTCTCGACAACATTTACCCTGACATTGATAGTTGGGCATCCATTTACCCCAAAATGTTGAAAGAGCATACGCTGGGAAATACTTTATAGTTTGACCAAAATTGGGATTGGATTAAATAAATCATGTGTGTTGTTAACTTCCATACTTAGGATGGTGTCTATTGAGCACAACTTACTAAATCATTTTTGGATCTATGATAGAGGGTATGCTTGAGACTTCATGGTACACTTATCATTTTTCCTAGATTTAAAGTCCATTTTCAATCATGGGGGAAAGTAATACTATATTTCACATATAGTATACGTCTCAAGGAACAAAGTATCAAGTTTTAGTCTCCCTCTGATCTATTTCAAGTGGAATATGATATCAAGGATATTGGTCAATAAAATGGCTCTCAAACAAACCTATTTAGGGAATAACTCGTAATAATGACAATTATAGTCATTTGTTGTCTGAAAAGAGATATTCCACAAGGAAAACCAACATTCAAGTTCAA
>SNQJ01S0073727.1:19211-37567 GCA_010110895.2 Picea sitchensis
GAAATCATTGTATGGCCTAAGGTAACCAAGCAATGGTATAAGATGTTTGATTCCTTCATGGTGAGCCAAACTTTTTACTATAATTGAGTATGATCATTGTGTTTACTTCAAAAGTTTCAATGACATATTCATTATCTTGGTGTAATACATTGATGATATGCTTGTTGCAAGCAAAGCATGGTTGAGATTAGCAGGTTAAAGACTTAGTTGGTTAGGATGTTTCAGATGAAGGATCTAGGACTAGAAAAATAAATCTTGGGCATAGAAGTATACAAAGATGAGAAAAGTGACAAGTTGTGGTTGTCACAAGTCTATGGAGAAGATATTAATGAGGTTTAGTATGAACATTGTGAAATCGATAAATATCCTTTTAACTTTCCATTGTAATCTTTCTTCAAGTTTATGCCTTGATAGTAAGGGAAAAAATGATTATAAGTCTCATGTACCATATGTTAATACAGTAGGAAGGTTGATGTTTGCAATGGAATGTTCAAATATTTCACATGCAGTTGGTGTTGTTAGTGGACACATGGAAAAACCAGGTTAAGAGCATGGAAATAGGTGCTTCGGTATCTTAGAAGCACGAGTATCACCTATAGTGGTTGCAGTGATTTAGTTTGTGGTTATATTGATTCAATAGGTTTGGACAAGTACATGTTAGAGTGCTTTGTGGTGGTCAAAGCATTATGCATTTGACTAACTGTCTAGTGTATCAAAATGGGACAAGACATCATTTTGTAAGCCAGGTTATTGGAACAAACTGTGAAGACATGTCCACATAACCAATATTGTTAGAGAAGTTGCAATGGAATTTGACTTCTCTTGACTTGCAAGAAAGGTGATGATTGATTTGTTGAGAAAGATATCAAGCAAATTGTTGTTCGTGAAAATTGTTGAGTAGTGACAACACACATCTTTCACTTACATTTGTTTTGGCTAAAAATTTATCAAGCATTTAACTTTTTGTATCCCTGAAAACCCTTTGAAATTTTTCATGTTAAAATATAAAAGCATAAAATATAAAAGCATAAAAGCTTGTAAGGTGTTTAATGATACTTGTAACCTTTTCTTCACTATTTACTAAGCAATAAAGAAATATCATTACCCTATGTTCATGTTTATTTTCTTCTTTATTATTATTTTTTCTCTGTTCTATATTAACTGGTTTCTTATTTTGTTTGCTCACCCAAATCGTCCTATATAACATATACATAGAGAAGGAAAATGATTAACCTTGCTTTTTATTATTTTGACGAATGAATCAGAGCAAGGATGATGGACAGGACAGTTTTTACGTTGGACAGGATGGCAATCAGTGAACGCTGGCGAGAAATGCATGCGTGGCAATTTAATAGGCCGGCTTGGCGAGCAATATCCACGTCGGCCCACACAGCACGCGTCGAGTACATATCACATGGGCGGTTTAGTCGTCTTGGAAATCTCAAACGAAGATTTCTTTGGTCTGTTGAGACGAGAACATATCACATGGGCGATTTAATTTCGTAACAAATCTCTTCTCACATAAAACGAGAGATTCCTTTGGTCGGTTGAGATGAGTACATATCACAAGGTTGACGAGACGTGTTTATATTTTACAAACCAGTTGGCATGTGAACATAAAGAAATGATATGTAGACCTTAATCAAAAGATAAAATAAGTGTTATGTCCTACCAACTTTGGTTGAGACTGGACGTCTTTTGGTTGTAGTGATTATATTATTTAAAAACCAGTTGTCACCCGGACATGAAGAAATGTTATCTATCGATACTTGAGTCTTGGATTAATGAGTGGTGTAAACGTATATTATAAATATAAAACATGAGTGTGTAGACGGTCGGTCCAATAATAATTTAATTTCAATTAGTTTAAATTAAAAATAAATTAATTAATTAATTAAAAATAAATATTTTTTTTAAGTAGATTGTTTTTTTCTCATCAAGGGATAATAATAATAATAATCTACTTTTAAGGTTATGGTCAATTTAGATATTAAATTGGTGTATGTGACTTCTTTATTTGTGTGATAAGAAACCCTTTTTACAAAGTGATTTGATTGTTAAAATCTAGGGAGTTGTACATACCATACCCCCTCTGGATCTGAATCTATGACTTTCTCTAGATTTGAACCTATGACTTTTTAGGAGAAAACACATGTTCTTAACCATTAGGCCCACTCAAGTTGTACATTAACAGGGCATAGGTTAATCATTAATTAAATTGCCTCACTTTTAATATTATAGCATTGACAGGACGTATATTAATAACTAATTAAATTGCCCCATTTTTTGTACTATAACATTGGTAGGGCGTAGGTTAATAACTAATTAAATCGGCCTAAAATGAAAGTAGGAATCCAAAACATCGAACTACATTTGTTTTTTATCACAGATCTTAGACTATCATTTCCTATTTTCTATTCTTAAAGAATTTCCGCAACCATGGATGAAGCCTCCTATGATGCACTCACTAGTAGAAGAGTTTACATCTTTGCTTTTGTTGCTCATGAAATATGTACCATTAGAGAAATTGTAGTACAGTGAAACCACCTAAAAAATACTGAACACCAATTATAATGCTCTCCCTTCATTAACTTTTTTTAACCATTTTTTTCTAGACTTGTAATGCAAAATCGACAGAACGCAGGTTGAATGAAGTCAGTGGAGGCTTCCACGCTAAAACATGCTTAAAAGACACATCTCTAGTGGGTTTGGAAAACCCTCTGAGTTTAGCAACCCTGGACAAAAATACACAAACTCTTGGACACAATCCTTTAGATATAATTGAAGTAAGAAACATTTGCAAATCCTCGTAGTATATTTTGACATTCAACATGACCTGAATCAATTATTATTTTATCAAAACTAAACCTCTTATATATCTACAAGTGTTTAATGGGCGTGAATCTGTATTTTTTTTATTAACCTAACTGGACCGTTTTGGTTTATAAATATGTATTAATTTCATTTAAAAAAAATAAAAATCAACCATTTCAATATGCACCAACCAATTAGAATTCAATAATTCCTATTTATACTTATATATTGAGCTCTTTAAATTATTTAGCCCTAGCCAATACTGAGACATTACTCCATTAATGTAATTCAATATGACCACATAAAACCATAAAAGTATTTTGCAAGATATTGAATTCATTGTTTATTCTACTATTATAATTTATGTGAGAGAAAATAAACATTATAAAAAAATTCTCTATTATATGTTAGGCATTTGTTTACATAAACATTATAAAAAAAATTCCTCCATTATATGTTGTGGGGCATTTGTTTGCTACTAGGGGGGAAATATTAGATCATGAGGGTGTAAGGGAGAAAGGGGGAAATATTAGATAGAACAAATCAACACTCTAATATCTCCCACCCCACACCTGAAGGAGGCGGGGAATATTAGATAAAATAAAATAATTAGTTATGGTGGTGGTGGTGGGTAGGGGAATATTAGGATAAAATGTAATACAAGAAAAATGAGGTGGGGAATATTAGATAAACATTAATGAAGGTGCAGGGTGGTGGGTAGGGGAATATTAGATAAAATAAGCTCATTTTATCTAATATTCTCTGATCTCACCACCCCCTGCTGAGGTGGGTGGGGAATATTAGATAAAATGTATTAATGCTGGTGGGTGGTGGGTGGGTAGAGGGAGAGAAATAGATAAAACGTATTAAGAAAAACGAGGGGGAATATTAGATAAAATGCATTAAATGAAGTGTGGTAAGTGTGTGGGGAACATTAGATAGCGAAGTCATTTCACCAATATTCTCACTCTACCACCCCCTGCTAGAGGTGGGGGGAATATTGGATAAAATGTATTATGAGGGTGGGGAATGGCTGGATAAACGGCCAAGATAATGAGGATGGGGGGAATATTTTGATAAAATGTATTAATGAAGGGCATTTTATCTACATTCACAACTTCACACCCTCATATATATTATATTATTTAATAAAAAAAAAAAAAAAAAAAAAAAAAAAAAAAAAAAATTTTATATTTTTTTAATATTACTTTAATATTTTTTTTTTTTTTTTTTTTTTTTTTTTATTTTTTTTTCAATATTTTACTATATGATAATTTTTTAGTTTCCTTATAGTTTAGAATACAAACGATTTACTATTTACATTATAGTTCACAATACAAACTATTTAGTATTGACATTTTGTTAAATTCCCTCTCGTTGTTTCAACCCTTTCAAGATCATGCACATGTGAGCCAATGGAGATGGTGTGTTTGCATTCGCCACAATTACAATTTATGTTCTATCACTGTAAGAACATAGCATCATAACATCATATGTATTTTTGTTCTATCATTTGTTGATGTTATGTTTTATTATAATAATATAATGCTTCCAAAGCAGAGGGGAGATCAAAGACCTACCACCATATGTTGACCATAATTGCATCAACATCACATCCAGACGACCCTACCTCAAATGCCTATCATCGTTTGCACTCAGAAGCAATCGTTGACCGTGACATAAGTGCCCAAGAAACATGCCATATGCTACAAAATTTACCCCTCATCACATGCAGTTGCACCTTCACCAAGCTAAATGTTGGTCATCATATATTTTGTGGAGTCTCTCATGATTTGTCTAACTGTTTGTATGGATCCAATTTCATTGATGCATATCTGATTTGTCCTTCTCTTTTAGAACCAATATGTCTTATTGACCTCACAAAACACTGGACATATAACCAAGCACGAAAAAATGAAAAGAGGAAAAAAAGACACATCCGCACAATTGTCCATGTATGGCCAGTTTTTACTACAATACCAAACAAAGATTCCAATACCTTTGTTGAGTTTTGTTGGAGTGAGCTACTTCTATAAAAACCCTTTCGTTCCTTCTCTGAAGACACAGGCCTTTCAAAACAAGACATTTTGGCTAATTGGGAGAGCATAAAAAATGACTACCATGCATGGAATGTTGATCACATCCATGTGCTCACTCCCATTGAACAAACATCTGAAGACAAGGATAAGCATATTAACATACAACCAAACATGGAGATGAATGAATGGCAAGCTTTATCGAGCTTGACCCCTGTCGGGAATATCAAATTCACTTCTTTTGATATGTTGGGACTCTGAGGGATTGACACTTCCCACCCATGGGATCAGCTTGAAGTATCAAAAGATACATTGGACACTATAGCAAACTTCATCAACTACACCCGAAGGAATGGGGAAGTCATACAAGAAATCAATCCCCTAAGTCCTTCTAGGAATACATTGTCTACAAATCAACAACGTGCATTCGACATTATCCTACAACAATTACAAGCAAAAGAACCAAAAGAACCATTGAAGATGATCAACCAAGGCACTGCAGGCACATGGAAATCCTACCTTATAAGATGCATCAAAGAATCATTATATTATCAAGAAACCTCTGGCCATAGCCCAATACTACTTCTTGCCCCTACTAGAGTTGCAACATTTAACATATATGCAATTGCTATACATGCAGGACTTAGGATTCCTATCATGGACATGAAGCCTTTACATGGCTAGTCCCTTACAATGTTCCAAGAAGAGTTGAAACATATTCAATACATTATAATTGATGAGATGAGCTTCATAGGATCTAGACTTTCTGTGCAGATTGAGAGTCGTTTGTGTGAGACATTTCCAGAAAGAAACCAATTCTCATTCGGTGATCGCTCAATAATTCTTGTAGGAGACTTGGGTCAACTGCCGCTAGTAATTGACAAACCTCTTTATGCATGACCAACTGCAGGGAGGAGTTTATGGACAACCTTTACCACTATAATCAATTTGGAAACAATCTTTCGGCAACAGGGCATTTTGGGCACCCAGTCCCATTTCCAACAATTGTTGACCAACATTCACAGTGCTACACCAACAATCGATGATTGGAACCTCCTTCAGTCTAGGATTGATAGAGTCTTATCCATTGAAGAGTGTCACATGTTTGACACTTCAATCATCCTCTTTGCAACAAACAATCTCATGGACAACCATAACAAGGCCATGCTCCAATCCTTGAATATGCCAATTGCATGAAGTGTCGCAGAATTACTTAGTGCTTCAGAAGCACACCAAAAGAATGATGACCAACTAGAAAAACATGTCTTTCTATGTATAGGCCAACAAGTTATGTTATCCTGCAATTTATGGGTCCATGTAGGATTAGACAACAGTGCTCTTGGAGTTGTCATGCAAATTGTATATGCACCAGGAAGTAACCCTCCAAATTTTTCAACATATGTTGTTTTGATTTTCGATAAATACATTGGCCCTCCATGGGACCAAACCCAACGAAACCATGTACCAATTCCACCAATACAACAGAGTAATAAGAAACAAATCCCCCTTAAGATGGCTTGGGAATTGACTGTACATAAATCTCAAGGAATGACCTGAACAAGATCTACCATTGACATTGGAAACACTGAATGTCAAGGTTTAACCTTCACAGTAATGTCACACACTACTACTATAGAAGGAATGTGCATAGAACCATCACTCTCCTTCGAACGCTATGAAAAAATGAAGGATATTGCTTATGTATCACTATGAAAAAAAAAAAGAGGCACGCTTATGTTCTTTGTCGCTGGATTTCTAGATTCTTATATGTTGTAATCATACTTCAATACATGGAATGTTCGACTTGATCCATTCTTCTATATTTAGTTGTAATTAATGATGCTAATAACAATAATGTTAGATAGTTGCTATAAAATACCTATCAATCATACTTTTACTTAAAGTACTTTGCACATGTACACTACTCATTTTCTCCTCCATGCATGCAAACAATTAATATACCATTACAATCCTATTCATGAAATACTATGCTTACAAACAATCTATTCTATAAAGTTCTATTCGACATTGCCTTTCCCCTGCTTCAGGGGTATGCTAGTATAAATATAAAACATAAGTGTGTGGAATGTCGGTGCAATAATAATTTGAATTTCAATTCGTTTAAATTAAAAATAAATAAAATCCTCGTAGAATTTTAGTAGATTGTTTGTCCCTCACCAAGGGATAATAATAATAATAATCTAGTTTTAAAGTTATGGGCAAGCTAGACATCAAATTGGTGTATGAGACTCCCTTATTTGTGGGATAAGGGACCCCCTTTACAAAGGGTTTGATTGCTAAAGTCTACATAGGTGTACATACCCTACCCCCTTCTAGATTTGAACCTATGACCTTTTAGGAGAAAACACATGTTCTTAACCATTAGGCTCACTCAAGTACTTGTACATGCCCACTACATGCCCACTCAAGTTGTACATTGACAAGGCATAGGTTAATCATTAATTAAATTGCCTCGGTTTGGGTGTTATAGCATTGACAGGGCGTAGGTTAATAATTATTTAAATTGCTTCATTTTGGTACTATAACATTGGTAGGGCGTGAGTTAATAACTAATTAAATTATCTCGTAGGTTAATCATCAATTAAATTGCCTCATTTTTTGGTATTATTTCAGGGAAAATTTTGGTTTAAATGGGCAATAATCTAAAAATTTAATATCATTTATTCAAAATTGTGATCTATATATGGTTGATGGGTTTTAAGCAATTTAGAGTGTTAGAGTTGTAGTTTGGACAATACATTGATTCTATGAAGGATTTTTTGTTCGTGGGCTGGATTCTGACCAAGATAATGGGAAATGGGGTGATTTAATAGTCAATAGACAACACTGCACAAGCAATGCCA
The DNA here is from genome assembly GCA_010110895.2 of Picea sitchensis. Taxonomy (NCBI): domain Eukaryota; kingdom Viridiplantae; phylum Streptophyta; class Pinopsida; order Pinales; family Pinaceae; genus Picea; species Picea sitchensis. The sequence continues at coordinate 26,926 of SNQJ01S0073727.1, forward strand.
ATCTAATCAGACCCAATTTAATTAGTCAATAGAAAACACCGCACAAACAATGTTAATCTAATTATAGTGAGGGTAGAAAAAATATTTGCTAAGTGCTCCTATAGTCCCAAATAATTTAAAAATTATTAAAACAAATAATAACAAAAATTAGTGAATTATTCTAGTTTTGATTGGTTAGTTGGAGAACATGTGACTATTTACCCCTATGGGTGGTGGCAAGAGGGTGCAATAGAAAATAGGAAACACTTGGAAATTCTTGTAGTGCCCTACATACATTGCACATGTCCCTTGCGACATACCAATAATGAATGTAGTGGTTTGGAGTTGGTGGCAAGAGTGAACGCAAGGGTGGGGGGCTCTTCGTCTCTCCCATGAGATTGCAAGTTGTGGCTGTTGTCACTAGTTCATTTGAGTTGTCTTCTTTTTTCATTTTCTTGTTAGTTGTTGTGGTAATGGTGACGAAGGTGAAACCAAAGTGACATTATGAAGGTGTGAGGTCATTTGTGTTCTTGGGTTTTGTCGGTTCATCTATTGTTTATTCATCTACTCTGATTGTTTTTAACCTTGCATATACCCTCTACTTACTAAGGATTTCCATTAATATCATTAATTTCATTTGAGTTGTCTTCTTTTTGCATTTTCTTGTTAGTTGTTGTGGTAATGGTGACGAAGGTGAAACCAAAGTGACATTATGAAGGTGTGAAATCATTTATGTTCTTGGGTTTTGTTGATTCATCTATTGTTTGTTCATCTACTCTAATTGTTTTTAACCTTGCATGCACCCTCTACTTACTAAGGATTTCCATTAATACCATTGATTTCATTGTGTCGGTTCTCAAGAGCCTTGGGTTCCATATAAGTAGGTTTTTAACCTTTTATCCACATCTTATATAAGATTAATGTCCCTCGAGTGGATGACATTATTTACTGAGAGTGTGATTCGTGAGTTGTAAAGCTATATTGAAGGTCTTAGTCCACTATTAACCTTTTCATTTCGTTACATGCTCTGAAGTGATATAAGGTTTGTGCTTAGTTAAATCCTCATGGCACTTTATGATCATTGTTGCCACTACTTGCTCATTTACAATCATGTCATCTTAGTTATGTTGTCCTCAACAACGCCTTGGAAATTTTTCCCACTCAAATTTGGCTTGTGCGTGGTGTAAATGATGCGGGCAACTGATTTTCTTCTACGTTGAACTTGATAATTTGGATTCCAAAAACACATGTCTGTTTTGAATGAACTACTTTTTTGGTGGTTTTTATGTACATAAAAACCACCGTTTTGGTGGTTTTTATACGCATAGGGTTTGTATTTTTTTCCAATGTGTCTATTAATGGTTTGTTTATACTTGGTATTAAAGTGTAATAAAGCTCAACATCTTCAATGTTCCTAAATTCTGCAAGTTTGGTCCATTTAGAGAGGTAATTCACCATTTGTCCCATCTTTAGCAAAACTTTTTAGGAAATACACTATTGTGAAAAATGGAATGAACTATTTATGAAATTCATGACTCTTCTTTTCTTGTTTAAAATAAATTGTTTGAAATTTGATGTATTCTTTTATAATCTTAAAAAGAAAATAAAAAGATTGTGGATTATTATTTCTAGGGTTATATGATTTGTTTTTTTAGCATACAATGTTCTAACTTGCAAATTGATTTTAATATGTTGTAAATGGTTTAGTTGTTAAAGGATTGAGTTGTATGCTTTTTCAATCTTAAGAAAGCGTTTTTTTATAATCAATATGTTGTAAATGGTATAGTTGATTAAATGATTGAGTTGTATGTTTTTTTAATTTTAAGAATTTGTTTTTTCACAATTGTTTTTCTGATGGATGGTAGGCAGTGATTATGTTTGAATTCCAAAAATTTATTCCTTGATAGTTTATTTGATTGTGTCCATTCTTCCTCCTCTTTGTGTAATCCATGCGTAAAAAGGTGATAACTCCTTTTTTTTAATCATTTTTTCTTTTTTGAGTGACATCTACTTGCTCATATCAATTTGGTTCAAGCTTCCATTGACTTGTAAAATTTGAAGCAACACTTTCAATACTTTCGATCTATCTTCCAAAATGACTTGCATTGCTTATGGATTCAATTCTTTGAGTGACTTGATAGAATCATTGTTTCTATGAGATCTTTTAGTGTATTGAACTTTGATTGAGTGATTGACTATAGTTATTATGCTTTAATCTCAAAATTCCTTGCTTAAGATTCCATTTATTGTATTCATATTTCCATGCATCAATTTTTTTTGTCCACACTTATAAAAGTTTGGCTCCTTTTTTAAGGATAAATAAGATTTAACATTAATTTTATTTTTGTTATGTGATTCAAACATAAAAGGATTTCATTTGAATAATTCTTTAGCCTTTGGTTGGGTTCGATTTTCCATTATGCTATAAATTTTGAGATAATGTTTTTAATGTGTTTTCAGATTTAGGTGAGGTTTCTTATAGGTTGAATATCCTAAGGGAATTAAAATAAAATAAAATTATTGTTCCTTTTTTAAGTTTAACTTTTGGGATAAGAGTTTCCAATCATTATATTCTATGGACTATGAAATTTTTGCATTAATAGAGTTGTTATAAAATGTTCTATAACCCAATTTTTACTATTATAGTTTATTTTACATGTTTGAATTTGATTTTAAATATTATTTTTTAATTCAGGTTTAATTATATTTCTTATATAGAATTTTAGCTACCACAATACACATATTCCTTTCATATGGTAGAAATATCAAAATTGCATAAAACTAGAGATGAGGCTTGCTTGCTATACATGGTTTTTTTTCCGAGGAATGCTTTGTTCCACTAAAATGTTGCTTGCTTCACTCGTAAAATTGTCGTGTTTACTAGAATATTTGATTAAAAACCATGCTATTGAATATGTGACCTCATTTCCTTTTCCATTGTTGAACAATATCTACTTTGTTAAAAGGTTTCGTTACCTCTAATTGTATGGTTCCTACTATCTAGAAAAAAACACCCATTCCACGTCGTATTTATGCATTATAGGAAAAAAATTAATTGAAATCCTTTTCTTTGTAAATTGAAGCTAGTTCCCAATATTTAATTAATGTCTACTTCACAAGTTGGTATTACATCCAAAACTATATTCTTGTATGCCAATTTGCATGGGATTTCTGTTTCTTAACCATTGTTTGTTAAATGTGTAACTCTTTTTGCCTTACATGTTTTTACCTTCAACTTCCCTTTGTTTTTTTAGAGCCCTTTATTCTTCATTTAGATCAATTTACTACCACCAAGGTATAACAAAGATATCATTCATATATGATAAAATTGTAATTCCCTATGCTCTTTTACAGTTTGTTCACCTTTAAACATTGCTTGGCCAATAAACCTAAAAAAAAAAATAGGATCTCAAGATTGCTTAAAAATGGATTCTTGGTGATGCTACTCTCCCTCCCTCCCTTGGATTATAGTAGAATTGGATAATGAAATAACATTGCAAAGTAATGTTTCATAATCCTCTACTCTTCTTCCCTCCAAAATACTATTCACCAAAAAAAATATTCAATCTATCCAAAATGGGAAATACATAAATAGAAACAAAAAGAAAATTTCCTTTCAAGAAAATTGTTGTAATATTTATGTATGCTTCAATATTCTTGATAGAGAAATTGGGTACACAGTTTTATTTCTAGGTAACATATCCTAAGGGAAACCTCCAAGACACTTCCCCTCATTCTGAGGATGGTACCTAGGATAAACCGTAGATTCTTTTGTGCACAAGGCTATGTCAACAACTCATGAGTATATAAGATATAGCTCATCAATAATCAACACACTAGGAGAAACATGTTATAAAGTGGGATTTGAACCTAGGTGGGGAGGGGAATATTTTTCCTTGCAACCACTCAAGCTACACCCAATTGACAAAACTTGGTATACGTTATCAAAAGAATTCTGCAATTCACAATCACCTTCAACCCACCCCCAACCCCTCCCCACACACACTAAGAAGATAAGATCACATATCTCCATGTGCTAGGCAATGTACTTTTCCTTCACTTCAATGGAAATGACTCATAACAATTGCTTGTCTTTCTTTATAGTAGAAATTACAAAATTCTCAATATGTAACAGAATCATGCCAACCTGTATGGTCAAAAACTCTAATACCAAACATTATATCATTTTTCTTCTATATGAATGGGGTCCTTTTAATATATTGTATTCATTGGACATCGTTTTCTTCTATTTGCAAAGCTCTACTCCTTTTTATATTTTTTGTTTCACTTGTGCCTCTTATCACAGATAAATTTACTAATCTCTAAAATAGTTTGAGAAGCATTCATTTCTCACCCATGAACCAAATCTCCTATTGTCTACATCTCCCATCAATTTCCTACTACAAAGTCATTTGATGTAGCCAAATAAAGTTTAAATCTACCCAACTTTGCCACTTCTAGTTATTTGGTGACCATATTGACAACACTACAGGAAATTAACGGTGTGCTCTCTAGATATCATTCATTTCCATTGAAATATTTCTATTATGAACTTAGAGATTTCATATTTGATGTTTTTTCATTCTCACAACACTTCCATTACACATTGATCGAGATATGCCAAGGAATAGTTGAGCATTTGTTAGCTTAACATTTGCATCGTTGAGACCATGTCGCTCTCTTGTCAATGAAAAATGAACTGAGTATTGACTTCTTATATGAATTGCATTTTTTACATGACATTGAAACATATTTTGAAGAATGTCTCTCATAGCATTGCCATATTCTCAACACAATGAAATTGGCTTATGGGAAGATGTTTTCCACATAAAATGGTTCACTAGATGGCTATCCATTTCCATTTGTGTTTGGTCATTTATGAAAAGGGTATGATACCTCCATTTCACTAGAAAGAAATATGGATATGAATATAACATATTGTTCCAAGATAAAATTTTGGCATATGGTCGTCATGAGATGCTTCTATCATGTGAATTTTATGATAATAAACAATCGTTTGTTCCTACAACACTTCTTTGATATTCTGTACTCTAGCCTTGAAATTTCCAGCTAGAGATGTTATCCATAGAAGAGATTATTTCTGAGATAAAACTAGACAAAATTGCTACTCATATTGTTGATTTCCATGACTTTTTGTTTGAATTTGCTTCCTAGATAGCATGGTTCTTGTCCATGTCATCCTTAAGAAAATGTATAACACAAACATTTTGTAAGTCATTCCATGCACCTGACATTAGAGTGACTAAATTCTTGGAGAAATACTTCTCTAAAAGCATTGTTAGGCACAAGCAATGTACTTAACATTAGTAAGGATTTGTTATCAATATGTCATCCCTATACAAAGAAGGGAAAATAAGAGGAGTTAAATTTGCAATTGATTGATTGTGTGAATTGTTGCATATTAACATATACATTTGGGATGTTGAAAGACAAATATTCACTATATGATTGTATTCAACTCAACTTTCTTAAAAGGTGCTCTACTTGATGCAAGATGTTGGAACCTATGGTTCTTGTTGTAGACTCACCTTGTTGAAATGTGTAGTTGACCCTGAAGAGGGAGTCAACTGTTAAGGGAGTTGACCAACGAGAGGATTTGACTGACAACCGACTAGGCATGTGGGAATTGACAATGTTCACTTGATCATTCAGATCCACATTATATGAATGATCATGGGATGTGGTCCCATACATTAATGGTTCTATTTCTTACCCAAACCTATATATAGATGATCTTATAGAATGGTCTATTGCATCAAATCTATGGACCTATGCTCACAATACTTAAGTGATAACAATGTCTATTGGCACCACTCCTACTATTGGAATCTTGTTTTATTCACTTATGTTATTATTTTCCTATTCCAACATGGTATCAAAGTTATTTGTTTCTTGATTAGGTTTTTGAAAAAAATTGTAAATGAGTTCCATGATTCTAGTGGCCTTGATGAAGCTCCAATGATCTTGATAATGATGTACTGAGATGAGTTTGGTTATGGGTTTGACAATATGGTGACGCTAAAACGATCTTGTTTATGATGAGTTGAGTCCATCATTTTATGCCCTAATTTTTTCACAAATTTGGAGTAATCCCTTGGTGTTAAAATTTGGATCTATTTTTAAAAGTTGGATCCATTTAAAATCATTAAATGATTGCACAGTGGTCGACTTCTTGGAGGTTTTTTATTTGTAACCGTATTGCAAATGGTATTGTATAGAGTATTGACCATGAGAACCAATCAACTACTGTTGGAGAGGAATTTTGGATAAGTTTTGGGATCTGTGCCAAAAGGAAGTCAAATAGTAAAAGGAAAACCAGAGTGCATGACGGGAGAAGACTTCAGGGAGTCAAAGAGTGTGACAGAAAGATGCACAACATATCAATGTGCAAAAGGTGGAAAACGATTATAAATTGTTGGGTTCTTGGGAACATTTTGTCCACTTTGTAATGTGATTAACCCTATTTTTGTGTATAAATATGTAAAGGGTTTTTGGGAAAGGGGGAGAGATGTGTAATGGAGGTGTGTGTATGTTTGTGTTTTTGGGGTTTGAAAGATGAAAAGTCCCTATTGATTTTTAGGTAAGGAAGTCAAGCGAAGGAAGATTCTTGAGGTATGACTGAGGAGTGAACTTGCACTGCAACAGAATGACTAGGCATGTTTGGGTGATGTTATCATTGCATATTTTGTAGCGCAATGCATAGTTGTAAGAAAACTATTAATGAATAATATAAGAAGCCAACCGTTGTGTACATAGCCCATGTTGGGTGAACCACATAAATATGTGTGTTATAATGTGGTTGCATGTTGTGTTGTTTAATGTTCTTGCACACTAATGGTATTGCTTAACTAAGATGATGAATGTGTTAGTCATATATGATGTTATAATGTCGCGCATAGACTATGTTTATTGATAAAGTAACTATTAAGTAATGGGAATTACACACATGAGTGAATGGTAGACAAGACATGAAGAATGCCTCGCTTCCCCTCATCACTATAGAACCTTTGTTTATGTATCCCCTCTAGATGCCTCGGGTGAGACTTCACTTTCTCTGCAGGTGATGTCGAAAGGGACGATGTCTAAGGGTTTTGTTTGTATTTGAATGATTAACCCCGAGTTTTCCCCCTTTGTGCCAACAAATCCTTCTATTGTCAGGACTAGAAACTATAAGTGAGGGGAATGTTTTGGAGGTCAAATAAGGAAGAAATTGAAGAATGGCTAGAAAGGAAGCAATGAGACTTTTCCAGAGAACAAAATAGAAACCCTAGGCTCAACGATGAACAAAGGTTACAAAGGTATGTTTTCACAGATCGAGGCTCTCATTACCCAACCATCAATAGTCTTTTGATATTGATTTGATATTGAGATAGATGCTTTAGACTATGTTGTGGGCATATTTCTCACTCAGCATGGACATCCTGTGACCTATCATAGTGAGACAATATCAAATATTGTTCGTAAGTACCCCACTTACGACAAAGAAATGTTCTCCATTGCACAAGCATGCCACCAATGGAGGCATTACATTCTAGGGAAGGAGACAATCATCCACACTGATCATAAGCATCTGCAGTTCATGTAGACACAAGGAAAATTGTATAATTATCACCATCAGAAGTGGTCCACATACTTCCAACAGTTTCATATCAACATCAAATATTAGACAGGGAGAACCAACTGCGTTGGTGACTGCCTCAGTCGACCTCCAGTTGCATCATTAACCACGGTGCTACACTCATGCGGACATGAGACCTTTAGGTGGCCCCAACTATATGAGAGTGATACTGACTTCGCTACTACCTACCATATGTTGGGCATAAACACATCGGTCATTGATTTCCATCTTTAGGATGCATTGTTGTGCCATCTAGGCCATCTCTACCTCCCATCAAGTGAGCAAGAGAAGATGATTTGGAAATCTCACTACAGTCGGGTGGCAGGAAACTTCGACGTAGAAAATACAGTGGCAGTGTTGCAACAACATTTCTATTGGCCGAAACTATGACATGATGTCAGTAGGTATATCAGGTTTTGCAAGGCCTACACCATTGTCAAACCAACCATTAAGAAACAAGGCATGTACACCCCTCTTCCTACTCTTGTCAGGACTTGAGAATCCATATTGATGGACTACATGTCATGTCTTCCTTCTACCAAGAAGGGGAATGACTGTGTTTTTGTGGTTGTTGATCGATTTTCTAAGATGGAAATTCTAACCGCCTACAAGAAGAGCATCACAGTGGAGGCCACTGCTAAGTTCTTCTTTGAATGAGTGTGGGTACATTTTGGAATACCACAAACCATCATCTCATATTGGTACATCCGGTTCCTCAACACATTCTAGTTGAGCCTCTAGTCACAACTGGACACCAACTCACCAAATCCATGACCTTCCACCCCCAAACGGATGGCCAAACCGAGGTCGTCAACAGGATGATCGTCTTCCCTATGTTCAAAACAGTTACAATAGAGCCATAAATAGATCAACCAAACACAACCCCTTTCATGTGGGGTTAGGATTTCAACCCTTGGGTCCAATGGATGTTGTACTACCCCTTGTTTCCACATAGGTAGAATCATCCCATGCTCAAACTGAAGCCGACAAAGCCACCTAATTCCTTGAACAAATATAGCACATCTGCCAACAAGTTCATGATATTTTGCAGAAGTCCAATTCCTAGTACAAGCAACACCATGATCAACATCGGGTTCCATACAAGTTTTAGGTGGGAGATAAAGTTTGGTTTCATTTGCAGAAAGAACACCTTTGATTCGGATTATTTTCGGCACGAAATGAGAGCGGAGATATAATAAAGAAATGTATAGAGATATATCGGATATCCAATAATATAACATAAATGTATCAAATATGAAACCATAAGCACATAGATAAAGTAATACACAATTTTCTATTAATGAGCTAAAATGTACACAAACTGTAAAAATACAGAGTGAAAGACTCGCTAGAATGGTGGCAGCTTATCTCTAAGAAGAGATGTGACGACTACTCGCATCTATGAGAATATGATTTTACAATGAGGCTCCAAAGGCCTTTTTATCATAAAGAAAATCCAAAACCCTAACCTCAAAAGATGAAAAGCCAACAGTTTTGTGGACCTCGTTTTGGGTAGTTTGGTTAACTTCCTGGGGGCGTAACTTTGGCATACGATCTCTGTTTGGGGCACACAATAGCTTGTTGGAAAGGTATCATCGAGGAGATTCATTTTGGGGGCTCAATCCAAGCCTTTGGATATCATTGAGAATATCGATCCCTAAAAACCTTCATTTAGGCCCTCAAAATGGCCCCCAAAGTTAAAAACCACTAAAAATAGTAAATTGCCAAAATTGCTAGAAAATTGTTTTGAGTGAGTTGGAAAAGGTGGGTGCCCACCGATATCCACCTGGATCAATCCTCCCTCCTTATGAAGCAATGGTATCCATTGTGTTGAGTTCCCAGGGGAGAGGGAAAAGAGTTTTCTCAATCTACATCTTGATGAGTTGCTTGCCTTGTTGGAGAAGTTGTGCTGCTTAGATTTTTGAAGATTTTCACGAACCTATGGTTGGAAGGGTTGGAAGGGTTGGACCTTTTTAACCAGTCTAACTACATGAGATTTCTATGTGCAGAAGGAATATTTTCTCTTTGTTGCAGTCTTGTCGACCTTATTATGTTGGATAGAAGGTGCTTGGGCCAAGGCAATATTGGTTGCAGTATCCTTCTGTTCACCTTTTAAACAGATTGTGAAGAAGCTAAATTTTGTAGTATGAGATACTACCTTGTGACATTGTTTAGGTGGGATAGTAGTCGAAACCACCTCTGGTATACTGTAGATATGACCCCCCAGAGTAACAATGACACTACAGGGTTGAGACTCATAGATAACATCACACTTCCACATATATGGTTGGCCCAAGAAAACATCACACACATCCAACGGGGGAACATCACATAATACCTCATCCTTGAAGGGATGGATGTCATATGAAAATCAAAATAGTTGGCTGACATGAAGATCTCGTCCCTGGTGAAGCCACCCAATGTTGTATGGTTGTGGGTGTGGTGTTGTCGACAATCCCAACTGTTTGATGACCTCTGCTAAGATGAGGTTCTTATGGCTTCCGCTATCAACAATAAATGTAGCGGAGCCCCCTTCACCCACAACACTATCAATAATAAAATGCAACGAAGTCCCCTTCACCCACATTTGTGAATGAAAAAGGCACTCCCCCTCTTCAGGAACTGTTGGTTCTTTTGGTTGAATTGTTGCGATCACGAAAATAACAGTGGGGTCTGTGTCAATGATCTTTCTTCTGTCAGTATTTTCTGAAACAGGGTTTGGCTCCTTGTCTTTGATTTCGACCACCAATAACTATTTTGAATGACATTCATCGGTTTTGTGTTAGGGGATTTTGTGGAAATCACACCATTTTCTAGTGTCCTTCTTCGTCTTCCCGTGACCCTTCTTTTCTTGTGGCTTGGACTGGTTTTCGAGAGACTTTTTGTTAAGGTCGTCTTTATCATACTTTGGTTGTTGCAGATTTGCAGACCCGAACTCCCATTTGTTCTGGTGCTTAAATTTCTTCTCGATTTTAACAACATATCGATAAGCAACACCGAGTGATGAGATGTCCAGAAAATCCA